>CM040446.1:1191599-1302661 GCA_022749755.1 Azadirachta indica | reverse complement strand
GAGCTTGTATGTGACTACTATAAACTTAGAAACTCATCACCTTCGGCTCTTCAACAAGTTGTTCTATGAAATATTTATGCAATCATAGATTGCAAGGTGATTGTTTTGTAATATGAATGGATTTTCAAATAAGTTTAGACTGCTATTCGTATCGAAGTTGTGGCTTTTAATTGACTATTGAATTTGAAACTTGTAAGTGGTAAAAGATACATTAATGAAAAGAAATCACTAGAGTTGTTGCAAGCTAGAAGCTTAAGTAAAAGATATAATGTTAAATTTAAGAAGTAATTATGATCCTCTTCTTTTTAATTTTCTTTTACGAATCCCTAAGATAAACTTAGGGTAATATTATTCATATAAGACAAAAGGAAAAATTAGGATCATCTTCTTAGTTAAATAGTAATTTTTTAATATATCTACAAAATAATTCTTAATAGATAATATATTTAAATAGTATAAATTGTTAAATATCCTGAAATCTTGATGAGTGAAATTGAGAATATTTAGCAGCTATGCTAGAAAATTTCGCAACTACTTCAAATGCTATTTTGAATTAC
Source organism: Azadirachta indica (assembly GCA_022749755.1). Classification (NCBI taxonomy): domain Eukaryota; kingdom Viridiplantae; phylum Streptophyta; class Magnoliopsida; order Sapindales; family Meliaceae; genus Azadirachta; species Azadirachta indica. The sequence goes on along the minus strand of CM040446.1, from coordinate 1,302,104 downwards.
TAAAAAGCAGGATTTGATGAAAATTTGCGGAGAGCATTTGTTACAAGGTGATAAATTCAATTCATCTCCTTTAAAATTTTGTAATATTGACTCCTCACTCATCTAATATTTGATGTATGCAGTCCAATATAACACAAATTAAAGTCATTTCTCAATGCTCGTTACACTAAACTGCATCAGTATTATGGTATTAACAAATTGCCAAAATATATATCATAGTTTTTCAAATTAATTGTCATATAATAATAATAATTATTATAGATATAATATTCATGTATTAGTGATATTTTTATTTTTAATTTTTATATAAAATAAATATTATAAGAAATAAAACAATGTTTTAATAATAACAACATTTCTATTTATAAATAATTGAAAAAATAATTCTTATTTGTTGTCACAAGTATTTAAAAAAAATCAAGAACATAAATTTGTCATGAAAAAAAAAAGTAATTTCAATAGTCTAAAAATTTTATGTAATAATTAATTGTAAATGTTAAATATTATTTCTACTATATTCTCAATTACTAATTTTTTGAAAAATATCTAATTAACTGCTAATTCATAAAATACTACAAATGTTAATCTAATTTAAATAAATATTTTTATAGTAAATTACTAAATACATCAATTAGTAACGATGATAGAACACTTACTAATGCTTTTGTATTGCTAATTACTGCTTCCAAATGATGCTAACTTCTATACAACACGGTTAACAGATAATAAAGAAATGTAATTTTAATATTATCATCAGTCTTGGGGAATTTTTTTTTTTTTTTCAAAATAAGAGAAACGGGAGTGCAGGAGTACGTGTAGAATTAAAGCAAGTGTTATTGTTCTATCTGGATTTCTCCTTGATTCAATATCATATAAATGATAATGCCTGTAAATCTGAAGTGACTAGTGATATCTAGTAAATTATTCAGGTGTGATGCACTTCTATGACTGCTTCACGTGTTTGAATACAAGTGTAACTTTTCGGACAAACACCACCAGGTGCGTGGACTAGCACTGGATAAAGACCACAAAATGGCCCAAATTAATTCATTCACTGTTCATTTCTCTAATCTCTTGTCGGTACCTTTACTCTTTCTTTATCGTTGTCATCTCACAGCCTCTCAACAGTTTCTTACAGTTCTGTTCACTCACTCGCAGATTGAAATCTGTTTTCCGGGTAAGACAAGAACCACTTTCTTAATTGATATATCATGTCTTCAGTAAACGTTGGATTTATTTGTGAATTTATTTGTCTCCTTTCTTTGGGTTTGTCTTTTATTTTTTACGCACCGGAAAATAGAGACCATTAACGAATACTGAAAATCAGATCAGATTATTGCCCCGAAATTTCAGTTTAGGAAAATCTGGAGTGGGCTTATTATTAAGGTTATGGAGAGCACACGGCATACCTACAATTACGGCCTTAGGAGCATAGACTGACGTGCTTATTATTGAGTTGTTATACCTAGCACACCAAGCTAGCACGCGATCTCTCGTGTCGTGACAATAGTCTCATTCTTATTATTATTCTTTAACGGGGTTTAATAAGAGAAATAAGACTGCAGGATTATTTGTAGAATTAAAGCTGAGTGTTGTTATTCGATCTGGATCTATTTGACTACTTGTGCTCATTACTAGGAAATTGATAAACCCATTTGTGGTGGTAGGAAATTGTTAGTAGAAATGAATGCAAACTAGGCGCATTTCATTCAAGAAAGTTGTTTTCTTCTTTTGTCCATATATTCAGAAATCTCTTAATCTCTATGTTTATCGAGATATTAAGAGTTTAATTACAGGAGGTGACATAGAGACATTCTGACACAATGGAAATTCGTATAAAGAAGACAGCATTAGTATGCCCTGCCCAAGAAACGCCCAAACGTACCCTACTAGCCTCTGACTTAGACCTTTTGGTACCAGCAAAATACGTCTTCCATGTGTATTTCTCTACCGGCGGCCAAAGGATTCTTCCAATTTCTTTGAAGCGGGTTTACTGAAGAAGGCTTTAAGCAACGTTCTTGTGCCATTTTATCCCTTGGCTGGCAGGTTGGGAAGGGATGAAAACGGAAGAATTCAGATACTATGTAACCAGAAGGGAGTTTTGTTTGCGGAGGCTGAAGCAAGTTGTTTCATTGATGATTTTGGTGACTTCTCGCATAGCTTAAAATTATTGCCTCTTGTTCCAACTGTTGATGGTAACAACGATATCTCTTGTCATCCACTCCTGATAACACAGGTACGAGAAATAATCAACTTTAACATCTAATGCTTCTGTCTCACACAGTAAGTATAACTCCCCGAGTCTCAGCACCTTAATATGGAATGAAACTTAATTTGATGTATTGTCTAGGTGACACATTTCAAGTGCGGAGGAGTTTGTCTTGGAGCTGGGGTACACCATGTGTTGGCGGATGGAACTTCGATGTTCCATTTCCTTAATGCATGGGCTGAGATAGCACGAGGCCTACCTATTAGTGTTCCACCGTTTCTGGATCGGACCATACTTGGTGTTGGGTTGCCAACTTCTCCTACATTCCACCACATTGAATACGACCCACCGCCTTGCATGACTATCCCTACTCAAAGCTATGAATCCCAATCAAATACTGAATCCATTTCCACCTCCATTCTTAAACTATCATTTGATCAAATCAACATCCTAAAAGAAAAATCAAAGAAAGGGAATGGGTCCAATGTTAAGTACAGTAGGTTTGAAATCCTAGCAGCACATATCTGGCGTTGTGTATGCAAAGCTCGTGGATTACCAGATGAACAAGTCAGCAAGTTATACATTCCCACAAATGGACGGTCTAGGTTGAATCCACCACTCCCTCCTGAATATTTTGGCAATGTAGTCTTCACCGCTACACCGATTGCCTTATCAGGTAACATTAATTCAGAGCTGCTGAATGATACAGCTGAGAGAATTCATAAAGCCTTAGACCGTATGGACAATGATTATTTAAAATCAGCTCTTGCTTATCTAAAACAACGGCCTGATCCAACAATTTTAAGGCGAGGGCCGCATACTTTTAAGTGCCCTAACCTTAATATGGTCAATCTGATACAAATGCGTATGTATGATGCAAATTTTGGATGGGGTCGACCCATTTTTGTGAGGCCTGTTATCACCGATTATCAAGGGGCATCATATATTGTCCCAGGTCCATCCAATGCTGGGAGCTTGTTAGTGGTTATAAATCTGGAAGCTGAACGCATGCAGCTCTTCGAAAAGTTATTTTATGAAGTCTTTCAACGAAGACATAGTATGAGATCTAAGTATTGATACTTCAGTCATTAATTTGTAATTAGTGGCCAAATTATATTTGAATGTTCCTCCGTTCACTTTATTTGACAAATTCTCCATTTAAGAACTTTCTTTTTAAAAAAAAATGTATGTGTATAGCCATCTTTGTATCAGGATGCCAAAAGCATTGTAGATGATGTTCCACTGAAACTGTGAAAATATTAAGCCACAGCCATAGCCATAGAAATTCGATAGAAACATTAGCAAAAGGTTGCAATCCGCAGCAACAACAGCAGCATAAGCAACAGAAAGGCAGTAATCGGCCCTCAGAAATGACAGGGCCACCACAGCTCGGGTGATGGTTCTCACTTGGTTTCCAGGACCCCGTCTCGTGATGTGGCTGCTGCTGCTGCTGCTGCAACATCTCTGCCTTTCCCCGCTACTGCCAAAAGGCCCAAAAGCACTTCAGCCTCCATATACATTGCTAAGTTTAGCCAATGCCTTCTCTTTCCACCTCCATTGCCTGGGTAATTAAATAATTTATGTAGTGTAATTAGCATACCCGTGTCCCAGAATTGAGTGTATCGTTTATATATATATATATATATATATAAGAAATAAATACTCAAAGTTGAAATCCAGGTATGTCATTCCATGCCCAGAATCCCCATCCCTGCCCCGTTTTCAAGTCAAGAATTGAAATTTCATCCCCACCACCATTCCCAGTCTATTTATTTATTTTTCTTAAAATCAGTTCCCGATCTTGAGCCCCAGCCCGTGGGACGCTTAACGAGGTCTAAAATGTTGATATTGAGGAAATTATTATCTTAATTTGTTATATTATCAAAGTTCAGGAATAAAAATATTATTAGTTATTGATTCTGCTCATGCTATAAGTTGTTGCTGATAAGAAAAATACAAATTATTAAATAATTTATATAAAATTATGTATGATTGTCAGTCACTTTGTCAACATTTTTATTTCTTTATTTACATTAACTATTCTATTTGTATTCAACTAATATTATTACGTCACATTAGTTTATATGCAACTTTAATAAAAAAAAATAATTTGTGTTTGCTGTATTATTCTAAGTCTGCTCAATTCAAATTAATGAATCGATTAATTAATAAAAATTTTACTGATTAATTAATTTACTGTAATAAAAATTGTTTTGTATCCTAAAATTTCAAATAAAACAGTAATTTTTTATGATATTATTAATGTTAGAATTTTAAAATTAAAATGTGTTGAATTTTATGCTAGGATATTGATCGAAAAAGTATATGTTGGTACTTGCTAAGTTTTAAGGAGTCGACAGGAATATAATAGTAGAGTTATTATTGTTGTTTATTACAAAAATAATATTTATTAAGGGTATTTTTACATACTCAGAAATTTTTCGATATCACACTTAAAGAGAAAGAATCTAACTAAGTCACAAAAAATTTTTCTGTGATTTAATTACAAAACAATTTTTCCTTCTATTTTATTTACCTTTTAAGTAAAATTTTATTTACAGTTAAATTAACAGCTGTTAAAAAATTTCTTTAGATTTAACACTACCTCAATCTTCCTCTTTACTTTAATATATATATATATATATTTTATTTAATTTTTTTACATAAAATATAAATCGGTCGATTTAATAATATATATCAGTTAAAATTATATTTGACATGTATTTTTATTATAAATATATTAATTATATTATTAAATATAATTTTTATTGAATATATTTAAATTTAATAGTTTATATTTAATTAAAAAATTCTGTAAAAAAAAATTATTGTCTTGTGTATATATATAAATATATATATATGACGAGATGTTACGAAAAAACTAAGATATATATATATATATATATATATATACAGACGAGGTGCTACGAAAGAACTTAAATAGTAACAATTGTGGAAATCTAAGGAGAGACCAAAAGAGTTGAGTATTATAAGATAAAGTGATTGAGTACCGTTGTAGGAGAGGTAAGTGATGTAGGCATGTCTGAGATAAAATGTGAGTCTTATCCTTACAACTAAAGCAATGGTAACGGTGTCAAATTTAAGAAGAGGAGGGTCCTATTACTTATGTCGTATACACAATTCCCCCATATATACAGTGTTACTGGGATATCAGTATCCGAGTACTTGGTTCTTACTCATTACACGTACAAGTCTTAGATCGATCGCCTTATCCGCATTCGGAGAGGTATCATCAGTGTGTCTTGAAGTTGATGAGCTTTGTTTCGTCCGCGGCGACGTGTCTCGATAAGATCCATTAACTATTCTTATCGTGATCTCTGGAAATTTTCAAATACATGCACAATACAGCTATATTTTGCTAATCTGCAAGCTGTAACAATCAGAGACTGCAAAATTTCTTGACTTTGACATTAAATTGCTTTACAACATTTACTGCAATATTTTTGTAAGCAAGGAATGGACCAAAGTCATTGCGAAGTATAGCCTGTTCCTGCAGTCAGGCATCAAAGATTTCGTTCTTATATTAATTAAGACAGACGTATGGGTAGCACTGCTTTCCGAACCAACCACCAAACCACTAAATCAAAAGAGTTCTGTCTTCTCAATTAAGGACGAGCACCCATCGGACGGCAGAAGAATGTGTGGTGTTTAATATACATGGCATTAATTATAACAACAGAGTTGTGGGGATGTGTGATGTGGATAGCGCCTGATCCACAGAACATGGGGTAGCAGAGACTACTTTTCATCTGGAAACGTAATCCCACCAAATCTTTGACGTTCGTTGACAGAGTCCTCTTTTTATTTTTGTTAATTGTATAATTTCGACGAAATTTGCCTTAAAAAAATAATCATTAATTATTGCAATCAACAGTTCTTAGCATCATTCTAAAAATTTAACGAAGTAGATTAGAAATCTTACAAAAAATATATATATATATATATATATAATTTTTTAGAAATTCAAAGTTATTATTGACTTGCCAACTACGCTTAGGGTAGCTTCTTACTCTTCATTCACAAGGTACGAGTTCAATTTTTTCTGGTTAGTTAATTTATTTTTAAAAATTTGTAAAAATCAATTATTTAAATTGAGTGTAAATTTTATGACAATCTCATATTAAATTAAATAAAAATTCTTAATTATAAATCAAGTTTTTTAATATAATATTAATAAATTATAAATAATTTTATTTTAATTCTAAATATATTAAAAAATATTTTTATTATACCCACATGTTATAAAATAAATGCGTATTATTATTATTATTATTATATTTAATAGATAGTTTAAAAATTATTTAGACTAAAAAAGATAGTTGGTCAAATTTTAAATATTTCTCGAAGAAAGGGAAGTGTATGGAAGTAAAAATTAGAAAAAATGGGCAGCATCAATTAAGTGGACGCATTAATGGGTGTGGGGTAGGCGAAAGAGATTTCTTTTGTTCTTTTTCGGAGAATAATAGTACGTTTTAGAGACTGCTCTTTTAGAACGGAAGACGATATAACATCTTGGAAACTGAAAGCAAAGCACAATTCCTTCAAACAAAAAAAAATAAAAAGCAAAGCACAAGCTTTTCCACAGTTTCTCGGAGCACTCTTTTCTTCCCACAGATTGAATCTTCTCCTCAGGTAAAGCAAGAAACTCAATTTCTAATATCAGTTGCTTTGTCTTAAGAATGTATACATGGATTTTTTTAATGTTTATTTGTCTTTGACTTCTGGTTAATTAATTGGCCGTTGGAAATAAAACCCATTAACATAAAAGTGTTTTTTTTTTTTTTCAGTAAATATTGAAATATTGTTCCAAAATTCTAGTCCAGAGTATGTTTAAATTTGATATGTGAAATTAAAAAAATTTCAGCTGCTGCACAATGAATCTATTAATTAGCTAGCTTAATTTTGTGGGTAATAGTAATGAGTTTTTATACTAAAATTATGTATATAGGTATTTGCAAATACCTCCCTGACGTTTGTTGAAATTACAGGTAGAGAGAAAGTTTGTGATACGTTACAGAGACCTCCCTTACTACTAGAGATGACAAAAATTACTGCGGGACTTCCGGCCCGACCCATTCAGACCAGGGATTTAGGAGAAATATTCCAAAAACTTGGAAATTGGGGTGGGTTCGGGATAATTTTAGGGACGGGATGGTACCTCTCCCCGACGACCCGACCCGAAAATTATTTAAAAATTATTTCGTTAAATTATTATTTTCAAATTATTTTAAAATAAATTAATCGTAAATGATATATTTGATTTAGTAAGTTAAGAAATAGAAATAAAATAAAATAAAATAAAATAAAATAAAATAAAATAAAAGATTGATAAAACTTTATTTAATTAATATGTTAATAAGATTATTTTGGTCATTTAACATTTTTCTAGAAAGTAACACATTGTCAATTTGATAAAAATATTATAATAAAAGAGGTTCCTATAAATTTTCACAATCTTTCTCTCTACGTATAATTTCGACAAATGTTAGGGGTGGTATGGAGTAATATATATTTGGGAAGAAAATGGTTAACCTAGTTTTTTAATTAATTTTATTAACGTTTAATTTACTTTTATTATTTGATGAGTAGTAGTTCTGTGGTTATTCTTTGTTATGTAACTTTTTGTTATCATAATTTTGTACCGTGGCCCCTGCAGGTAAACAAGTCATAATGGAAATTCATGTAAAGCAATCAGCAATGATACGTCCTGCTCAGGAAACCCCCAAACACATTTCCTACCAAATTCTGAATTGGACCTGGTGGCACCCGCAATGTACGTCCCCACTGTGTATTTCTACCGTCGGTCAAATGATTCTTCCAATTTCTTCGAAGCTGGTTTGCTGAAAGAGTCTTTAAGCAACATTCTTGTGCCATTTTACCCCGTAGCCGGAAGACTGGGAAGGAATGAAAATGGAGGAAACGAGGTTGAGTGTAATGGCGAAGGTGTTTTGTTTATAGAGGCCGAAACAGATTGTGTTATTGATGATTTAGGTGACTGCTCACAAGGCATCAAACTTCTGCCGCTTATTCCAACTGTCGATGATACAAAAGACGTGTCTTCTCGTCCGCTAATGATGACACAGGTACATCAAATAATCATCTTATAAATTGAATACGTTATATTATATATATATATATATGTTAATGTTATGTTTTATTTTACTATATTGTGTTATATTAATTTTGAATATATAGGTAACTCATTTCAAGTGTGGAGGAGTTTGTCTTGGAGTGAGGGTGCATCATATTTTGGCAGATGCGATTTCGGCATACAGTTTCATCAATGCATGGGGTGAGATGACACGTGGTGTTCCGATCACCACTCAACCATTCTTTGATCGAACGATGCTTAGTGCTGGGATCCCAACTTATCCTACATTCCATCACATTGAGTACGACCCACCTCCTTCCATGAATACCCCACCTCAAAAGCAACAATTGCAATCAAATCCTCGATCCATCTACACTAGTATGCTTGGACTATCGCTTGATCAAATCAACACCCTTAGAGAGAAATCAAAGAATGATCTTGTATCCCCTGTCAAGTATAGTAGGTTTGAGATCATAGGAGCACATATATGGCGTTGTGTGTGCAAAGCACGTGGATTATCGGACGACCAAGCAAGCAAGTTACACATTCCCACAAATGGACGGTCTAGGTTGAATCCACCTCTCCCTTCTGGATATTTTGGAAATGTAACCTTCACCGCTACAACGATTTCTTTATCTGGCAAGATTCAATCAGAACCATTGAATGATACAGTTGAGAGAATTCGTAAAGCAGTAAACCGAATGGACAATGAGTATTTAAAGTCAGCTCTTGCGTATGTAAAACAACAGCCTGATCTATCGGTGTTAAGGCGAGGAGCTCACATGTTTAAGTGCCCTAACCTCAACATAGTCAATTTAATGCAAATGCCTATGTATGATGCAAATTTCGGATGGGGCAAACCCAATTTTGCGAGGCTGGTCAACACATATTTCGAAGGGACATCGCATATTTATCCAAGTCCAACCAATGACGGGAGCTTGTTATTGATTATAAATTTGGAAACTCAGCACATGCAGCTCTTCAAAAAATTCTTTTACGAGATCTAGTTGGTTATATTCCAAGGATTGATTTGTATTCAAATATGGTGCATGCAGTGATTTATGTCTTCGAACAATGTTTCCGATTTAGTTGCAGATTTAAGTAAGATTGATTCAAGTTGAATTTACACGGTTCTTTAATTACTAAGCAGTGAACCTGCAACGAATCCCGGGAGTACTCGTGGTACTAAAATATATATTATATGTATCGTTAATGTAGACAATCACATGCATAGTGCATGCATATATAACCTCTACTTGGATTTGAATATAAATTAATGATGCTGAAGCTTCTCGGTAATTAACTTATTTCATTAATTACTAGCTGCTTTAGACATTTGGATCTGGTTTTAGGATTTATAATTAATTTTTAGAGTCAACAACTACCAAATTGTAAATTATTCATATGCCCTGCATATAGCCTCGAATAATTCACAAGAAAATCCCCGCAGGTCTTGCCAACTAATATATTACATAATTGTATTTATATCCCTGTCTGTAGTCTTTATCATCCATTCAACAACTGCCAACCTCTATCACTGATTCACTTGTTATACGTACAGTTTCGGAGATCTCTGAAAATGAAAAGAACAATTAGGCTTAAATGAGATCTAGCTACAGATGAATTAAGTTTAAAATTGACCAATCATAATTTGAAAATGTACCAGTTACAATAGTGGATACAATAGAAGTGCTATGTCAATTTGTTGAATGTTCCCGTTGAACTTTCTCATGAAACCCAAAAGTTTGTTCTGTTGTTTTCATTAAAAGTTTTTCAGGTAATAATTATATAAAATTTAAATGAAGCATATATAATTGCATAACTTAATCAATATTTATATAAGATTATTTTATTTCTTATTTTTAAATGCTTATTAATATTCCAATTATTATATGATGTCCTTTTAACTAATCTGACAATGAAGGTTAAATTGAATATGGTGAAAAGATTAAAGAAAAACGTTGATCCAAATAACAAGGATTAATATCAAATAAAAATAGAAGTTTAAAGTATGTTTGTGACAAAATTGTCAAATACATCAACTAAACTCATAAATGGCCAAAGGTTGGTGACTATATTGAAATTTATTTAATTTAATTTGTTAATTTCCTGATTACCTTGTGCCACGGCGAGATGGTTAATAAATAATTAAGCTACTTGGGAGGATGGCTTAATCATTCAATATTGCTGTAAAAACCAGAAGATATATTGATCTTTCACCTCCAAATTTCGAAAGGTCTTAGATCCAAAAAGGTATGTGTTCCTGTCTTCCTCATGATGTGTTAGCTTTTAAGAGTTTTAGAGTTTGTTTTTCTCTCCATTGATAAAAGTTAAGAGGCATATATATATATATATATATATGCTCGATTAACTATTTGAGGAAAAAAAAGGAAATTTCTTATTCTGAAAAAAATGATTGTGAAAATTATAATTATCAATGGTATTTAAATTGAAAATTATAAATTCTGTTATCATAATTCTGTACTCAATAATTGCAGGTGGAGACACTGACAGTACTTTTAAACCATGGAAATTCATGTAAAGAAATCAACAATAATACACCCTGAGAAGGGAACTCCCGAACATCAGCAACCGATTTCTGACTTGGATCTAGTGGTACCAGAAGTTTATGTCCCGAATGTGTTGTTCTACCGGCGGCCAAATCATTCTTCCAATTTCTTTGACGCTGGTTTGCTGAAGGAAGCTTTAAGCAATGTTCTTGTGTCGTTTTACCCCCTGGCTGGAAGGTTGAGTGAGGATGAAAATGGAAGAATTGAGATAGACTGTAACGGGGAAGGAGTCTTGTTTATTGAGGCCGAAACAAGTTGTGAAATTGATGATTTAGGTGACTTCTCACAAGGCTTCAAACTTTTGCCGCTGGTTCCAAATGTCGTTGATACAAAACATAAATCTTCTCATCCGCTTATGGTGACACAGGTATAAAAACATAATCATCTTATACATATACATATTAACATAATTAAATTCTAGTTAATATATATATGTTGAATATATTGAATAGGTAACTCATTTCAAGTGTGGAGGGGTTTGTCTCGGAGTTAGGTTGCATCACATTTTGGCAGACGCAATTTCAACTTTCCATTTTATAAACTCATGGGCTGAGATTGCACGTTGTCTTCCTGTTAGTGTTCCACCGGTTTTGGATAGGACAGTACTCGGTGTTGGGGTGCCAACTTCTCCTACATTCCATCACATTGAATACGATCCACCTCCTTCCATGAATTCCCCTGCACAGAACATACAATCCCAATCAAATCCCGGATCCATTTGCACTGCCATCCTTCAACTCTCACTCGCACAAATCAACATCCTGAAAGAAAACTCTAAGAGAAATCATGGATCCACTTTCAAGTACAGTCGGTTTGAGATCCTAGCAGCACATATATGGCGTTGTGTATGTAAAGCTCGTGGATTGCCTAATGATCAAGCCACCAAATTACATAGTCCCACAAACGGACGGTTTAGACTGAATCCCCCACTGCCATCTGAGTATTTCGGTAATGTAATCTTCACCAATACATCCATTGCATTAGCAGGTGATATCCAATCAGAAACGTTTAATTTTACAGTAGAGAGAATTCATAAAGCATTAAAGCGGATGGATGATAAGTACTTGAAATCAGCACTTGCTTTTCTAAAACAACAGTCTGATCCAACAGTTGTAAGGCGAGGAGCTCACATTTACAAGTGTCCTAACCTCAATATAGTTAATTTGATGCAAATGCCTATGTATGATGCAGATTTTGGATGGGGTCGACCCATATTTGTGAGGACAGTTAACACATACTTCGAAGGGATATGTCATATTTTGCCAAGTCCACAGAATGATGGGAGCTTGTATGTGAGCATAAACTTGGATACTCAACACATGCAACATTTCAAGAAGTTATTTTATGAAACTTTTCTGCAACATAAGAATCCAAGATCTAGGTATTGATACTAAAGCAATTGATTTTGTAATCAAAATTGATACAATCATCTATTTATTGCTTTTGTACCACTCAGAAATTTTGTTCATTAATTTAATATGTTTGATTTTTCGTCACTTCAATACGTTGTATTATATTGTACATGCATATTTGCAAATCTTTTGAGTCAATTTATGTTTGGTTTCGGAACGATTGATGATGGAAAAATACTTCTTAACATTAAAAAAAAAAAAAAAAAAAAAAAATCAAATTTTCGAATATTTTTACTAAAATAAATCTGGATGGCTCATGGAACAAATGCGCTCCGTAGTCCGTACTTCGACAAGGAGCGCCCTTCTACTTGACAAAACTAGAGGGGCATCAGAAATTTTTCATTAATGATTGTTAATAAGCAATTTCTTTTATCATTGTTGATTAAATTGTTTAATTTCATAATCTAGTTCGTTATAATAGAAACTTTTGTAAGAAATGAACGAGCTACTTTAAGAAAACAACTTAATTATCACATAATTTACGATTATGTTCAATCATGATTTTAAAATTCCTGTTATAATGTTATTACTTTAACAGAAAATGTAACCATATATTATATTTTTCTAAATTCTGGTCTCATTACATCATGATTGTTATGCATAGTCACTATATTTTAATATTAAAATTTACAAATGCACACACTCTATTTTTTCTAATTGTAATCGTTTTATTAATCGCAAAAGTCTCATACTAATCCTTAGTTGACCATTAAATTATGGATATTTTAGTTAAAAAATAACTTTTTTTAAACACTTGATAATTTTTTTAAGGTAGAGTTTCTCTTAATCTCAAAGATTTACTTTAATAGTTTTATTAATCGTAGCAGTTTAAAAAAATATCTCTAAAAATGTCTATTTATTAAAAAAATAATTAATAAATCTTTAAAATTTAATAAAATATAATATATTTTAATAAAATCTATTAATTAAATAAACAATATTATTATTTTATAACATATTGATAAGATGAATATTTTTATTAATATATTATATAAATTTATTTATTTCTCACTTTTATTGATATTTTATTTGCATTAGTTTATATAAAACACATTAATTAATTAAATAATAATATTATTTTATAGCATACGGACAATATGAATATTTATTATTTTATTATAATTTTTTCATTTCTCACTTTCAATGATATTTTATTTTTTTTATATTTTTATTTATATTATAAATATATTTACATAATTTACAATAATTCAAATATTATAAAAAAGTTGGATAAATAATTCAAAATCTAATATTCAAAAAAATAATTTTTAATTATTTAATTTCTTATTTTGTGTAAAGTGAAAATTTAAGGATATTTTAATCTTTTTAACAAAAATAGATAGTTAACTAACAATTAAAGGAGGTATATGTGTCAGTTTCCTTAAACTTTTCATTTATGTGGGTTTCATCAAACTTTCTATTTATGTGTGAATTGTCCAATTTTTAGGAGAAGTATATATTAATTTCCTTATTATTTTAGGAAAAAATTGACGTATATCCCCCTAATATTTAAAGAAATAGACATATACTCCTTTGATGTTTAAAGGAAAATAAATGTCCCCTTTAAATTCAGACAAATAGATAAATACCCCTACTAACTTTTATTTATATTAATTGACTGGTTAAATTAATATTATTTGCATCCATAAACTTTTAAATATTAATAACATAAAATACAATTTTTTAATTATAACAACTTAATATTTATTTTATTATTTTTTAAAATATATTTTTTTAACTATAATAATTTATTCCCTATTTTAATATTTTCTAGAATATATTAAGGATTAAATATTTTTTTTTAATTTAGTACTTCAATAAAAAAAAAAAAATAAAAAACACTACTATTAAAAGAATTTAATAATGAGTTAGATTAAACTCATACGTTAAAATAATTTTAATTTTTTTATTTTTAGTAATAATTAAATATTTATTATCGAAAAAATTAAATGAAATATTTTTTTAACATTCTATTTTTATACAAAATGTACCTATTTAAAAATAAGAATATCAATAAAAACATAAAAAATAAATACATGTTATATCTATGTATATTCTTTTCTTTAACATTTTAATTAAAATTAAAGTACTTTATTTAAAAATAATGTAAAATATATTTAATTACTAATTCTATTAACAAATGATATTAAATACTCTTATTCTTTTATATTTTTTATTTATATTTTTATAATAAATATAATAAACTTAATATAATCTTTTAAATAAATATGATATATATAAAAGTAAAATGTTAAAAATATTTCAAAATTTTTTTACAATTAAACATCAAATTATTATTAAGAAAATAAAAGAATAGAGTTAAAAATATTTAGTTTATAGGTTTAGTCTACTTTATTATTGATTTTTTTAATAATAACTTTTTAAATTTTTTATTAAAATAATAAATTAAAAACATTTAATTTTTAATATATTGTAAAAAATATTAAAATAAGGACTAAATTATTATAATTAAAAATAATTATTTTTTTGATTTAAAATTATTTAAAAGTTTAGAAATATAAATAATATTAATTTAATTATTTAACTAGTAAATAAAAGGCAAGAAAATATGTGTCAATTCGTCCAAACTTGTAAAAAATATTTATTTTTTTCTTAAGTATTGGGGGTATATATCTATTTTCTCAAACTATCAAAAGCATATATCAATTTTCTTTATTTTAAGAGTTAATTAACCGACAATCTAAGGAAGGTTTTTGTGTTTTTGATACAGTCTCCGTTCTTTGCATACGAGGATACTGTTCCAAAGCTATAATAACCTTTTAAAAAAATATTAACAAAAAGGAGTATGACCTGTTGCGCACTATTTTTATTTTTTATTCAGTATAGTCTATGCGATGAAGTCATTTGCCAAATATAATACAAAAACATTTTTTTATACAGAATGAGCCAAAGCTGGACAACGATTACAAACCCAACTCACTTCTCTCTTCTTCTCTCATCGTCATCTTCCAAGTTGCCTCTTCTCTTTCATCAAGCCTTCTGCTTCGACTCTGCAGATTGAAATCTGTATTGCAGGTGACCCACAAAACTTTTTACTTTTTATTAGTTTTAAATATTATTTATTTTCCTTTCTTAATTTCCCATGCAAAATAGAGCAATTGACAAACAAAGTATATAAGTTTTTAAGTTTATTATTTCTTTTAATTTATGAAGGGTTTCATCGTTTAGGGAGTTCAATAGGCTAGTGTTTTGCAAGTGAGAATGCTATTTCTTTAATTTTTTTTAAAAAAAAATATCATATAAAATTTGGCAGTTTAATTTTGATATGAGCATGATTCAAAATTTATATCTTCATTAAACTTTATAAATTTAAATTATATTTAAATTTTACAATATATGATTGTGATGTTATGCTTCGGATTTGAAGTGATATTGAGCTCGAAAGAGAATTCGGGATTGAGCCATGCTGCTTTTTTTTTTTTTTTTTTTCAATTAATGAATCTGATATTTATGCTTTTGTCTTTTTTTCCTGTACAGCTAGATATTCTCAGCTGCCCTGTGATTTTCGATCGACAACCTTTGTTTATTTTTGTTTTCAAAAACTAACACCAGTGACCGCCCATATAGACTGCTCTATGTACATTAATTCTTAGACATTTTTCCAATTTTTTCATACTGAAATTAATTCTAATAAATAAAAATCAATATCCATTTTGCAAATCAAATTCATCTTCACCATCACAACGAAACCAAAACACCAAATATTCAAATATTGAAACCGAAAATCTTGCAAATCAATACGAATTAAAATTCAAAATCAATTATTACTTTTATTATCATAATTTTGTACAATTGCAGGTGGTCATAATAACACTTTGGATCTGAGATGCAATGGAAATTCATGTGAAGAAGTCAACAATTTTACCCCCTGCCCAAGAAACGCCCAAACATCTCCTACCGAATTCTGTCTTGGACCTAGTTGTACCACAAGTTTACGTTCCTAATGTGTTTTTCTACCGGCGGCCGCCAAATGATTCTAATTCCAACTTCTTTGAAGCTGGTTTGCTGAAGGAGTCTTTAAGCAAAGTTCTTGTGTCGTTTTACCCTGTGGCTGGAAGGTTGAGAGACGGTGGAAATGGAAGATTAATTGAGGTAGACTGTAACGGGAAAGGAGTTCTGTTTATAGAGGCCGAATCAAATTGTTTTATTGATGACTTAGGTGACTTCTCGGAAAGCTTCAAACTTTTGCCGCTTGTTCCGACTGTTGATGATATTGAGGATATTTCTTCTCGTCCACTCACGATGATTCAGGTACAGATATACGATCACCTTATGATTTCATATTCATTAATTTACTTGAATTTAATTAATGTGATATGTTGGCATATTGAATAATATATAGGTAACTCATTTCAAGTGTGGAGGAGTTTGTCTTGGAATAAGGATTCATCATATTTTGGGGGATGGAATTTCCGCTTCTCAATTTTTTAAATCATGGGCTGAGATTACGCGAGGCCTTCCCAATAATAGCATTCAACCCTTCTTTGATCGAACTATACTAAGTGTTGGCATCCCAACTTCTCCTACATTTCATCACATCGAATACGACCCACCTCCTTCCATGAATGCTCCTACTCAAAACCTTGAATTAATCCGATCAAATCCTGAATCCATTTCCAGTGCAATCCTTAAACTATCAGTTGATCAGATGAACACCCTTAAAGAAAAATGTGATAATACAGATCGCGGTGGTTCTGCTGTCAAGCATAGTAGGTTTGAGATCATAGCAGCACATATCTGGCGTTGCATGTGCAAAGCTCGTGAATTGCCTCATGATCAGGCCAGCAAGCTACATTGTCCCACAAATGGACTATTTAGATTGAATCCCCCACTCCCATCTGGCTATTTTGGCAATGTTATCTTCACGGCTACTTCGATGGGCTTATCAGGTGATATTCAATCAGAACCATTTAATTGTACAGTGGAGAGAATTTCTAATGCCTTAAAGCGGATGGATGATAAGTACTTGAAGTCAGCTCTTGCTTATCTAAAACAACAACCTGATTTAGTGGCTGTAAGGCGAGGAGCTCACATTTATAAGTGTCCTAACCTCAATATAGTTAATGTGATGCAAATGCCATTTGCTCCAAATTTCGGATGGGGTCGGCCTTTTTTTGCGAGGCCGGTTAATACATATTTCGAAGGGATATCGCATATTTTACCAAGTCCAACTAATGATGGAAGCTTGTCAGTCATTATAAACTTGGAAACTCAACACATGCAGCGTTTCAAGAAGTTATTTTATGAAATCTTTGAGCAACCCCGAAGTACAAGATCTAGGTATTGATGTTACTAAAATGATTGATTTGTAATAACACAATGATGCTGTGATCCATATATTTGGATACCAGATGGATTTCAAGTATTGAATTGCAAACGGTTTTATAATATCTTTGATTTTATATGTATGTATGCATGCTATTGAGGTTGAGTGTGACATGGATTTGTAAACTGTAATAACACTATGATGCAGTGATCCATCTATTTGGATACCAAATGGATTTCCAGTATTGAATTGCAAACGGTTTTATAATATCTTTGATTTCATACGTATGTATGTTAATGAGGTTGTGTGTAATGGGGAAGGAGTTCTGTTTATAGAGGACCGAAACAAATTGTGCTATTGAGGATTTAGGTGATTCCTCACAAGGTTTCAAACTTCTGTCGCTTGTTCCTACTGTTGCTGATGCAAAAGATGGATCTTCTGGTCCTCTAACGATGACACTACATCAAATAATCATCGTCTAAATTGATTCCATTATTTATATATATATATATATATGTTACTGTTTTGCTTTATTTAACTATATTGTATTTTATTAATTTTGAACGTTAAATATTATATATTATGATCAGAAAAACATCATCATTATGTCCTATATCCTTTCATTTACTATTCAGGAGAGTTTGTCTTGGAGTGAGGGTGCATCATATTTTGGTAGAAGCGATTTCGGCATACACTTTCATCAATGCATGGGCTGAGATGACACGTGGTGTTCCGATCAGCACTCAACCATTCTTTGATCGAACGTTACTTACTGCTGGGATCCCAACTCATCCTACATTCCATCACATTGAGTACGACCCACCTCCTTCCATGAATACCCCACCTCAAAACCAAAAATCGAAATCAAATCCTGGATCCATTTACACTTGTATCCTTGGACTGTCACTTGATCAAATCAACACCCTTAGAGAGAAATCAAAGAATTATCTTGGATCCCCTGTCAAGTACAGTAGGTTTGAGATCATAGCAGCACATACTTGATCAAAGCACGTGGATTATCAGACGATCAAGCAAGCAAGTTACACTTTCCCACAAATGGACAGTCTAGGTTGAATCCGCCTCTCCCTTCTGGATATTTTGGAAATGTAATCTTCATCACTACAACGACTTCTTTATCTGGAAAGATTCAATCAGAACAATTGAACGATACTGTTGAGAGAATTCGTAAAGCACTAAAGCGAATGAACAGTGAGTATTTAAAGTCAGCTCTTGCTTGCGTATCTAAAACAACAGCCTGATCTAACAGTGTTAATGCGAGGACCTCATAATTTTAAGTGCCCTCACCTCAACATTGTCAATTTAATGCAAATGCCTATGCATGATACAAATTTCGGATGGGGCAAACCCGATTTAACGAGGTTGGTTACACATATTTTGAAGGGACATCGTATATTTATCCAAGTCCAACCAATGATGGGAGCTTGTTAGTGATTATAACCTTGAAAACTCATCACATGCAGCTCTTCAAAAATTTCTTTTACGAGATCTAGTTATTGATATTCCGAGGATTGATTTGTATTCAGAATTGATGCAGTGATTTAAGTATTCGTATACCGTTTCCAATTTAATTGCAGATTTTAATAAGATTGATTCAAGTTGAGTTTCAACAGTTCTTTAATTACAACGCAGAAAACATGCAACGAATCCCCGGACTTGTGGTGCGTACTATGTAAGCATATATATCGTTAGTGTCGACAATCACATGCATGTTGCATATATTTCAAGCATATTATCTCTACTTCTTAATGACTCTGAAACTTCCGGGTAATTAACTTATTTCTTAGTAGCTTCTTTGGACCTGCTTTCAGGATTTATAATTAATTTTTAGAGTCAACAACTAACAACTTATAAATTATTCATATGCGCTGCACATGGCCTCCAAAATTCACAGGAAAATCCCAGCAAATCTTACCAACTACAGAAATATCGATCTCTGTAGTTTTTATTATCCATTCAACAGCTCGATAACACTTCGACACTTCCATCACCGATTTACGTTTTCCAGTTAGATTTCTGAACATTAAAAAAATAAAAATAAAAAGGCTTAAATAAGATTTTAAAAATCATTAAACTTGTTAATTGATATGGTATAGAAAGAATTCATAAAACATTAAAGAAGATGGATGATGAATTCTTGAGTCTGCTCTTGCATCTTGCTTACCTGAAATACAAATTGTACCGAATCCAACCAATGATGGGAGCTTCTCAGTGCTCATATATAAACTTAGGAACCCATCACCTCCAGCACTTTAAGAAGTTGTTTCATGGGTACATTCAAGAATACAAGATCTAGATATTGATAGTTAAGTCTTCCAGTAAATAACCTAATTAATTTTTCCTGTTATTAAGAAAGCTAGAGATCAAGCAATTTGCATTTGTCAAAATGTACAATATATTTCTCTATTGTCCTTAGTATTTAACGTTTCTTAAATTTTGCTATGTGTATTTTGTTTTGTTGATATCTTCAATGAGGCATCCGTTAACATACACACATGTATATAGCGTTTCTTTGATAGATATTGTTAGGCTCTAAAAACTCTTTTTGTAATAGATATTGTTAGCCTTTCTTTGTACAATTGATTAAATAATTAAAGTTAGCAAAACTTTTGCTCATCCCATTTCTTTTTATAAAAAAAATGACAAATTAACAAATATAAACCCTTTCCCCTTATTGGATTAAAATACCCAAATACCTCTTACACTTCTACAACAATACAAAGATTCAAACCACCTAACAAAACAAATTAATAAACACAGAGTCACATATATATATATATATATATATATATATAATATAGATAGATAGAACATCTCATTGTATTATATTTGTATTGTAACATTAAAATTTTGATAATATTGAGTATATATAATTTTATAACATTAAAATAAGGGTTATTTTTGGCCCTATTCCCCATATTTATTAACATATATCAAATATAGGCCAAATTTTATGAAAATCACCACTCTATCCCCAATAACAAATTAAATAACTATTTTACCCTTATTCTAATTAAAAATAAAAAATAATAACATTTTAGTCTCTAAACTTTGATCAACTAACAAATTAAGACATTCTTTAACTAATTTTAATATTTTAGTCCTCACTGTCACTTTTGTCTTCCATTATTTGTCTCTCTCTTCTTTCATTTATTTTCAAAAGACAAAATTTTTTTTCAAATTATATCAAAAATCTACCAATGAAAGCCACAATAATCCATCTAAGCAAGTCTCTATGATCTTTATTAGTGTTCGTTTTCAAAAATCGTAAATGAAAATCATGTGCCTTAGGTTTAGTTTGTGTTTTTGGTGATTTAAGGTTTTTAACTATAGTAAAATTAGAGCTTTTATTGTTATAGAAAAAAAGTTAATTATATTCTTAAAAAACTTAACGAATGGTGACAAATGTAACAACACGATAGGGACTAAAATATTAAAATGGACCAAAATATATCTTGATTTGTTATTTTATTAAAGTTTAAGGATTAAAAATATTATTATTTCTTTTTTTAATTACAATAAGGATAAAATAGTAATTTTAATTTTTTTTGAGGTGGAGTGATGAGTTTCACAAAAATTAGTTTATATTTTATATATGTTAATAAATGTAGGGGAATGGCCGAAAATAATCCTAAAAATAATAATTATTTTCTATGAAAATAAAAACTATAATTTTTATTCTATTTAAATTAAAATTAATAATTTTTTAGTAAAAAATTAACGAAAAATTAAACTAATAATTAATTTCTAATAGTAAAAACTAAATATAAATTTGTAAACTTAAAATTAATTTATAAAATTATAGAAAAATATTTATTTTGTAATATTAAACTAATAGTAATTACATATGAAATTAAACCAATAATTTACAGTAACAAATTCAAAAAAAATTAAACTAATAATTATTTTTTAATATTTTAAAATTAAATATATAAATTAAATTATAAAAATTATAGAAAACTATTTATTTTGTAATATTAAACTAATTATAATATTGTATGAGATTAAACTAACAATTTTTAGTAAAATTAAAAAAATTTAAATATGAATTTGTTGAGATTGAAAGTTTCACCTCGCAGGAAAAATATTTTTATTAGAATATAAAGGTTCAACTCACAAGAAAAGCGTACCCGAATTTGGATTCTAGCCCAAACCAAATCAATATTTTCTTTTAAGAAAATTAATTATGGTTCTCGATTGGGTTATCCAAATCAACATTTTTTTTAAAAATCAATTAAGTCTGATTCTCACTCAAATCTGACCTAAATTCAGATTCTAACTCAAACTCACATACGAAATCATTTGTCAATTCCTCAAGATCAATGCGGGAAAAAATGGTAAATTCACGAAAATCTTGTAATTTTAAAATAAAAAATTAGGAAAATTGCTCCTAAGTTTCAAAAACATATCCATATGTTAATTAAATTAACGTAAAGATCTCATTTTAGAGTACTTTTATTACGATAACTTTTATTAAAACTTATAACCTTAAATAGTAGAAGCATGGAATACATCGTCTCACTTAAACTGCAGTGGACCCTGACAAAAGGACAAATTAAATTAATTTGTAGGTCCCGCTTATATTGTAATCATTAACAATATATTTATGAGTCCCACATAAGAAAATTCTCATGATTCAAAAGCATCGTTATGTCATTTGTCACCAATTTACATCAAAACCATTTGCTTTTAACCAAAGCAACGTGGTTTTGGAAGTTCAACAATATAAATATAATAAAAAATTATAATTTTAAAAAGTAAAGTATTATTTTAAAGGGATATTAATATTTTTTTTAATAAATAAATATTTCTTTAATATTTAAAAAAGACCGATACTCTTTTTAAGTTTAAATAAATAAACAGATATTTTAAATTTTTATATTTTCGTTAATTGACCGGTTTATTTATTATCATTTTTTTTTTCATCTTTTATATAATATACTTTGATATATATTTTATTTTAATATAACACTTTACTTTCTTATTTTAATATTTTTTATAATATAATTTTTTATTTATCTATTTTTTATACTTTGATATAATTTTTTTTTATAATATAATATATTTTATTATCATTTGTTTTTCATCTTTTATATAATAATACTTTGATATATATTTTATTTTAATATAACACTTTACTTCCTATTTTAATATTTTTTATAATATAATTTTTTTAAATATAATAATTTAGTTTATATTTAATTTTTTTATAATATACTCAAAACTAAATATATTTTTAATTTATTATTTCAATAGAAAATTTGAAAAATAAAATATTATTAAAAAAATTTAAACAATAAGTTACATTAAATTCATATTAAAATATTTTGAATTCATGTTAAAATATTTATATCTTTTTTTCTTTTTCTATAATAAATTTAATATTTAATTGTTAAAAAAATTTTGAAATATATTTTAATATTTTATTCTTATATTAATATTTTTATTTAAAAGAATATATTAAATTTATTATATTTTTTTGAGAAAAATTATTAAAATATAAATAAAAAAAGTAAAAAAAATTTAATATTATTTGTTAATAAAATTAGTAATTAAATATATTTTATATTTTTATTAGCAATATAATTTAATTTTAATTAAAAAATAGAAAAAAAAAAGAAAATTTTTAATTATTTTTATTTGTAATATATATAACATATATTTATTATTTATATTTTTATTTATATTTTCATATATTTTTAATATTTTTTCACAATACATTTAAGAATAAAAAATTTTTTTAATTTATTATTTTAATAAAAAATTTTAAAAATATAATTATTAAAAAAATTAAATAATAAAATAATTTGTATTCGTATGTTAAAATATTTTTAATTTTTAATTTTATAATAATAAATATTTAATTATTAAAAAATTTTATTAAAATATTATTTAACTTGTTATTTTTAAACTTCATGGACTCCGACAAAAGGATGAATTAAAATAATGTGTGGTCCCGCGTATATTGTAATCATCTAATAATATATTTACGAGTCCCATCTAAGAAAATTCTCACGACTCAAAAGCATCGCTCTCTCATTTATCACCAATTTACATAAAAACCATGTGCTTTTAACCAAAGCAACATGGTTTTGGAAATTGAACAATATAAATATAATAAAAAAGTGTAATTTTAAAAAGCAAAGTATTATTTTAAATTTACATTTTATAATTTATGTGAATTTACATTTTTGTAACCTATATACGTCCTTACATATGTCAGCAGATCAGATGGTTCATACGTGGCACACGTCATCACTCACGTGCTCTAATATCAGACAAAAAGTCTAGCAATCCAACCTGACAGTGAGGTTTTAAATCCTGTCGTTCAGACTTCTTATCTCTCATATCACTGCCTGCAAATTCCTCACTTCTCCGATCTTCGAGCGGTGCTTCTTAATTCTCTTTTAAACGCTGTCAGCTCGGGACTCCACAGTTTCTTACAGCTCTGTTTTCTTCCCCATATTGGAATCTGTTTCCAGGTAACTCAAGCAGTACTACTTATTACTCTTCCTGTTTTCTATTTTTTTTTCTTAATTATTTTTTAAATAGGCCTGGGAGGTAGGACCATTCTTAACAACTAGGAGATCGAAATATTTCTTCATAATTAAATATAGAAAAATTCAGAGTAGGTTAAATTAAATGATGGCTAGCTCTGCTGTCGTGGGGACTTGCTTCTTCTATCTCCAGAGTTTCGCTATCCTATTAATTTATCAAAATTTAGATTAATGAATAAAGTCCTGTCTCATAAGCTAAACAAAAACATAATATAAATTTATTGAGAAAAATTATTTGTATAAAATCTTTTATGGTTTATTAAAAATGTTCATTTAATGCATTTTCTTCATCTTCTTTTGTTTTTTTAAATAGTAGAGATTTCATAATTTATTGAAGGTTTATTGATGAGAGAATAACGAAAAGATAATCTTAAAATTATATTAGATGATTATGGTCGTAAATCTACTCTTTTTGTTGTTTTTAATAGAGTGTGGGAGTCGTGAAAATATTATTTAATAAAGATTTTCATTATTAAGGGTTTAATAAGAGCCACAAAAATTAAATCCGAGGTTTTTTTTATTAGGATATTATTTTCATATAAAATTTGAGGATTATGTAAAATATGGTACCTTGATAAAATTATTTACGAGAATTATGTTTTAAAATTTTGTGAATTAAATTAGCAATACATATCATTAGAAATAGGGGTGGTAATTTTAAAAACATATGATTGTGAATTTTGAATTTAAAAAATATAATATAAATAATAATCATGTTATTGTCATATCAAAAATAATTAATAATTATATTATATTTATGTTTAATTTTTTTTATTTGTTTATTTGTTTAAAATATAATTAAATAAATAAATAATTATATCTAAACGAATCAAATTTTAAAATAAATAATCGTGTTTGTACAAAAGGATTGTACTCAAATTTAAAAAATTAAATTTAATGATAAATAAATTATATTTGTATTGTAAGAATAATAAACTAATGGTATTACTTGTTTATTTGAAACTGTCCCTCTGATTAAAGAGTGGGATTTTTAAATGTTTTTGGTACGATGTTTTGAATAAAAGAGTTCAGCCTTTGGATACTGTCAAAGATTTGGACTCATCTTAGAACATTATTTGATTTATTTATATTTTTAAACGCAGCTTTGAAACCTAATGACAGCTAAAAAGCATTATTTTAAACAATAAACATCCTTTTTCAAGCAAAAGCCAAAATGGAGTTTTTGTTTTTTTAATTTATTTTATTAGAAAAATAATAAATCAAATTTGATTGAAAGATGGTTAACTGAGCCAGCACGCAACTCTTGTTTTTTTCGTTTATTAATGGCAAAATTGCTGCCCCGCTGAATCCGTCAACCCAACCACACCATCTTTTAAGAAACTGTAAATTGGATATTATTGTAGGAACGGGACAAACTTACTTAAGTGATTAATATATAAGAAATTACAATATTATTGTTATGTCAAAATAATAATTGCTCTTTTATCGTCGAAGTTGATTTTTTGTCCATTACAGGTGCCGATAGTGATGCAATGGAAATTAATTTGAAGAATTCAACAATTATACGCCCGGCCCAAGAAACCCCCAAACATTTCTTGCCAAACTCAGACTTGGACATAGTGGTCCCACAAGTTTACGTCCCAAATGTGTTTTTCTACCGGCGGTCCCCAGATTCTTCCAATTTCTTTGAACCCGGTTTGCTGAAAGATGCCTTAAGCAAAGTTCTTGTGTCGTTTTACCCTGTGGCTGGAAGACTGGGAAGGAAACAAAATGGAAGAGTTCTGATAGATTGCAATGGGGAAGGAGTTTTGTTTATGGAGGCAGAAGCAAGCTGTCGTATTGACGATTTTGGTGACTTCTCACAAGGCTTGAAAATTTTGCCCCTTTCTCCAACTGTTGATGAAACAAAAGATGTATCTTCTCGTGAGCTCATGGTTGCACAGGTACAAACACATTATCGCGTTATAACAGTATTTATTTATTTTTTTCTCTTCGTTAAAACTTTTATATTTACTATATTCTGCATTGACCACTAGGTGACTCATTTAAAGTGTGGAGGAGTTTGTCTTGGAGTTAGGTTGCATCATATTTTGGCAGATGCGATTTCAACTTTCCATTTTATTAACTCATGGGCTGAGATTGCACGAGGCCTTCCTACAAATAGCACTCAACCTTTCTTTGATAGGAACATATTAAATGTTGGCATCCCAACTTCTCCTACATTCCATCACATTGAATACGACCCACCTCCTTCCATGAATTCTCCTGCTCAAAACCTAGAATCCCAATCAATCCCTGGATCCATTCGCACTGCCATCCTTAAGCTATCAGTTGATCAAATGAACACCCTTAAGGAAAAATCTAAGAGAGGTCATGGATATCCTATCAAGTATACTAGGTTCGAGATCTTAGCAGCGCATATATGGCGTTGTGTGTGCAAAGCCCGTGGATTGTCTGATGATCAAGCAAGCAAGATACATTTTCCCACAAATGGAAGGTCTAGGTTGAATCCTCCACTCCCACCTGGATATTTTGGCAACGCAATCTTCACTACTGCTTCAATTGTCTTATCTGGTGATATCCAATCAGAACCACTGAATTCTACGGTGGAGAGAATTCATAATGCATTTAAGCGCATGGATGACAAGTATTTGAAGTCAGCTCTAGCTTATCTAAAGCAACAACCTGATCCAACGAATTTCAGGCGAGGAGCTCACACTTTCAAGTGCCCTAATTTCAACATCGTCAACTTAATACAAATGCCTATGTACGAGGCAGATTTTGGATGGGGCAGACCCTTTTTTATGAGGCCAGTTAACACATATTTTGAAGGGCAATCGCACGTTTTACCAAGTCCAACCAATGATGGGAGCTTGGTGGTGTCTGTAAACTTGCAAACCCAACACGTGGAGAGCTTCAAGAAGTTATTTTACGAAATCTTTTTGCAACGCCAAAATACAAGATCTAGGTATTGATATTGAAGCAATTGATTTGTGATAAACTGATGTTGGGATCTATGCATATTTGGACTGCCACTCTACAGTTATCTATATATGATGTTACATCCTTTTTTTTTTTTTTTCCCAAAAAAACTCCAAGCAAAGCTTATATTATTAACGAATAGTCAGAAGAGAGCAAAGGGGGAAAAAGTCCAGAAGAGACTTGACCAAACAGGAAGAAGCCGAATTTTGAATGATGATGTTATATCTAGATCTAGTTTTATAATGCATGATATATATAAAACTTGCATTGTGAGCCTTAATTAATGGGGTAATTTTATTTTAGTTTGCAACGTTTCAAGAAATATTACTTTGATCTGCATGTTTCTCATATTAGATACCAAAAATTTTAATTTTATTGAAAATCATCATTTAGATTCAAATTATTTTAATTATTGTTAGTTACATGTATTTATCAACTTTTTGTCATTTAGGTTCAAATTATTTTAATCAATGTTAGTTACATCTCTTTATCAACTTTCTGTCATTTTTCACCCATTAGTTAGGTGAGATAATTTTTAATTTAATCCACCAATATTAATAATCTTCAGTCAGATATTAAAATTTATAAAAGTTATCATATCAATCTCACATGTTATCTCTCATTTTTTAACAACTAAAAAGATGAAATTATAATTTTATAATTTTAAATTAATAAAAAATATTTTTTTATATTTTCTTCTTCCTTGTCTTCCTCGTTTATTTCTTTATCTTCTCTTCTCATTTTTTTTTGTTAGATATAGGAGAAATTGAAATTGCAATTAAAATTTGTTCATAGAGAGAAGCTTTTTGGATTTAAGTTTTTTTTTGTAAGTTTTAATTAATTAATTCAATTGCTAATGTTATGAAATTGATTTTGATATATGAGGTTATGAAATCAATTTGATTTGAATAAATTAATTTCATTGAATATTAATTTTTTTTATTTAAATTGAGAATATCAAATGACTAATTTTAATTTATTTAATCTCATTACAATTTCTTCTTGATGAAAAAAAGAGGAGAGGAAGAGATGGGGAAGAAGAAGAAAGGAAGAAAGGAAGAAAGGAAAGAATAAAGGATAAAGATGAGGAAAAAAATATAAAATTAATTAATTAATTAATTTTATAACATTATAATTTTTTTTTTTTAGTTATTAAAAATAAAGATGAAAGTTAGCATGTAAATGGTATGAATTGAAGATTATTAATATTATGTGGATTAAATTAAAATTATTTTATCTCAGTTAGGACAGAAAACTGAAGAAGATTAGTTAAGGAATCTTAACTAATGTTGATTGAAATAATTTGGTTGTGATGACTTTTAACAAAAGAACCTTTTATCTAATATGTGAAACATGTCAACTAAAATAATATTTCTTAAAACATTAAGGACCAAAATAAAATTATCCCTTCATTAATCTTTGAATTTATCTATTTATGGCGAGTGAGAGGGTGAGAAAAAAGGCGGTCCTCTAGTTAATCAATTATTATATATTTTTTTCAAAATATTGTTTTCATGGATAAATATTATATATTTTAGCCAATGGAGATGATACATGTGCTAGCCTTTAAGTCAATCTTGCAAATGTAACTTCTTTGACCAATTAGGAGTCGTGTTGAGATTTAGTTAATTTATTGTCAACCGTGGCGGCAGAGCTTCCGTCAATAGTTGATCAGATGGCATATTTTTTTGTTCTTAAAAAGAAAAAAACATGTGGTATTTTTTCATTATATTTTTTTAAACTTTATTTAATCACTTTTGCCCGCACGGTGGCAATGACGTAAATATATTTTCTTTTTCTTTTGAATAGAATTTATTCCACGCGTGCCCAAATTAACAAATGGACAGACGCAACAGTCTGACCAAAAATAATGAAATAAATATTTTACTGAAAAGCTGTAGTTCTGTTGACAGATCAGCAGAATTTTAATTAATAGAATAAATAAAATATGCATCAAATGAACATGATAAACTAATAAATAAGCAAGCCTTTTACATCTAAACTAACATAATACGTACATAAACTCCATCCATCCGAAATGGTAACACACAGCTCATCTACCCTGTAAAACTGTCTCAAGTATCAGAGCCCACCAGGTATATATGGTTTTCTTGCTGCGATTTTTCTAGCTTTAAACTGTTTTAGGCTTCGTTCAGAAATTAATGTGGACTTTCAACTGTACCTCGCAATGAAACTTTGAATTATTTATTGTATTTCTGTGAGCATCGCAGGTATACAGTCTGAAGCCTTAACAAAATGGAAATTCACATAAAGAATTCAACAATCATAAGGCCTTCCCGTGAAACTCCTAAACATTGCCTACGAAATTCTGACTTGGACTTATCAATTCCGCCATGTCACTCACCTTTTGTGTATTTTTACCGTCGGCCAAATGATTCTTCCAATTTCTTTCAAGCCGATATATTGAAAGAGTCCTTGAGCAATGTTCTCGTGCCGTTTTACCCTTTGGCTGGCAGGTTCGGAACAGATGAAAATGGCAGGCTTGAGGTAAAATGCAACGAAGAAGGAGTTTTATTTTCAGAGGCTGAAACAAATTGCGTTATTGATGATTTTGGGGACTTTGAATTAGATAGAAAGCTTCTGCAACTTTGTCCTACTATTGACTATACAAAAGATATTTCTTCTTATCCGTTTCTATTGATTCAGGTACATTGATTCTTTAAAATTTTCTTAATAATTCTTTCTAGACCACATCAACTTTTAAATATGTATAAAACTTTAGGACCTTTTTGCGTCTTTATTTATTAGTTCATGTATTACTGAATAGGTAACTCATTTTAAGTGTGGAGGAGCTAGTCTTGGAATTATGTTGCACCATATGTTGGCAGATGCAACTTCATGTTTCCATTTTATCAATGCATGGGCTGAGATGAGTCGTGGCCTTCCTATCAGTATTGCACCCATTTTTGATCGGACATTACTTGATGTTGATGTCCCAACTTCTCCTTCCGTTCATCAGTTCGATTTCAATCCGAAAACTGTTGCTCAGAGTATTCCATTCCAATCAAATGCTGAATCTGTTTCCACTGCAATCCTCAAGCTCTCAGTTGAACAGATCAATATTCTTAAAAAAAAGTCAAAGGAAGATCGTGGACCGCCTCACATCAAGTATAGCCGATTGGAGATCCTAGCAGCACATATATGGCGTTGCGCGTGCAAAGCTCGAGGATTGTCTGATGATCAAGTCAGCAAATTTTACATTGCCATAAGTGGACGTTCTAGATTGAAACCTACAATTCCATTAGGTTACTTGGGCAATGTTATTTTCAGTGCTGAACCGATATGCTTATCAAAGGATATTCAATCAGAACCGTTGAATTCTACAGTAGACAGAATTCACCAAGCAATAAAGCAGATGGATGACAAGTATTTAAAGTCAGTCCTTGTTCATCTTAAACAACAATCTGATTTAGTGTTTCTGAAGCAAGGGTTTGACATTTACAAGTCTCCAAATCTTTGCGTAAGCCAAGCTTCTAACATGGCTGTGTATGAAGCAAATTTTGGGTGGGGTAAGCCAATGTATGTGAGACCAGCTATTTTCAATGCCGAAGGGATAGCATTTATTTTTCCAAGTCCCATCAATGATGGAAGCTTGTCGGTGGTTATAACCTTGAAAACTGAACACACTCAGCTCTTTAAGAAGTTCTTTTACGAGATCTTTCCGCAACCTCATAAAGCAAGATCTAGGTATTGATATATACTTGAACAATACCAGTCAGAGAGAGAATAAAGTTAAAAGACTTGTGATATTTATCTGTTTTCTTTTTAATTGTTTTACTCATAATTTATCCATTCCCATCGTTACAAAGTTTTCATGTTTATTGTTATTATTTTCACACATCAGATAATAATATCCATGCGATGTGATGAAATCCAGTGTTGTCAATTCATTTTATTATTGTGTGATATGAGCTGTATCTAGGATTCATTAAATAAACTAATAGACCAAACAGTAACAACTCTTGTGATCTGTGAATAATCAATTAGAGTTGCCAATTCTGAAAATAGATTTACATTATACGAAAAGTTAATGATTAGCGGACTACATGGACGCATGACATCAAGATGATTATTCTTGTATTCTGATCCATGTGCTGAAAGTGACCTTATAAAATTGAGTGGAAATTCCTAACAAAACTTAAAATTAAAATACTAAAATAATAAATTTGACGGGAAAGTTGTGGACACTGGTAACAATAATTTTGTTCATCAGTCCATGAATCAGACCAGAATGGATTCGTAGTCAACCTATGCGGCCAGCCAATATTTCCTTCCATAATGGTGAAAAGATTTTTGTTTAAAAAGTCAGATAAATAAATATATCAGGACATTATTATTCTAGTTCTTGCATTAGTGATGCCAATTCAGAATACTGATATTAGCATTATAAAGGAGTTGCCAATTCTGAAAATTGAGATTAACATCCATACACTCTGATCTCAAAGTGATTGTTTTTTTTTTAATAACGTTTCATTCAGTCGGTTGTCTACTCTTTAACTTCTGTTTGCTTGCTGCGAATATTTTATTTTTGGCTTTCTCAATTTTCTTTTAGTTCGGAGACTATATCGTGATTTGCGCAACCCAAAATGGACAAGAAAAGGTCCCAATATATCTAAATTACATATCAAATACCGAAATAAATTAGATTCAAAGTCTATGGACACTTGCATCAATAATTCTGCCAACTGGATCATGTTAAATTCAACAAATAAGCAACTTGTTTATGTATGAACTGAATAACAGTACATATATACATAAACCCCACCTATCCGAAATCATAACACATTGCTCATTAAACCTCTCCAAGTCTCAGAGCCCATAAGGTATATATGCGTATCTTTCTTTCATTTTGCTAGTTTTAAGCGATTTCAGACACTGTTTTGATTGAAATTATTTGTTTGAGGTCATAGCAGCAATAAGATGAAAATATTAGATATTAAATATTAATAAAGAAATGAATGAACTACACTGAAATTTAATGTTACCAAACATTTTTTTTTTTAATTTTGCTTATAAAACATAGCAGAAGCTCCACAAACCCAAAAAAAACTTTTAGTACCTATAATTTATTATTGGAATCCCTTTCTTTTTTATTGTATTTCTATGATCATCAGGTACATTCTAACACTATGGAAATTCACGTAAAGGATTCAACAATCATACAACCTGCGCAGGCAATACCGAAGTATT
The DNA here is from genome assembly GCA_022749755.1 of Azadirachta indica. Classification (NCBI taxonomy): domain Eukaryota; kingdom Viridiplantae; phylum Streptophyta; class Magnoliopsida; order Sapindales; family Meliaceae; genus Azadirachta; species Azadirachta indica. The sequence continues at coordinate 1,269,785 of CM040446.1, read as the reverse complement.
CCCTACGATGTTCCGACCTGGACTTATCTGTGCCGGCAACTCACTTGCTCTATGTGTTTTTCTACCGTCGACCAAACGATTCTTCCAATTTCTTTCAAGCTAATATATTGAAGGAGGCTTTGAGTACTGTTCTTGTACCGTTTAATCCTTTGGCTAATATATTGAAAACTATACCTAATAAGAATACAATTAAAATTTATAATAGGAGGAATTAATCCAAGATTTCTTACAATGGTACAACAGAATTAAAGTTCGAATTCTCTTCCTTCCAAATTAGGAAGATATTTGAATTATATTCATAAAATATTTAAAAAAAAAAAGGACACAAGTATCACAGACTTGAATAAAGATCCTCTCTGGATAACTTGGACTTATTTTTAAGTGGAATTTCCATTGTTTCACCCTTTGCAATGAAAAGAGGACTTTATTACCAAATTGATTTATTTGATGGCTTTCTCAATTGCTTGCTGGTAGCAGAAGCTGCGATTATCACAATAAATTAATTTCTTTGAGGAAGTAAACAATTGGGAACTGACGATCCTGAGCTATAAACAGTTACTAGTCAACAATCACATTCGATACAGATGTTGCTAATATTTATTACATAAATTAATAGATCTCTCAATCACAATTAATTAAAAATTTCGGAATTCAAATGTTCAGTATCACGTGGTCATTAGAATAATTAGCAACTTGGATGCATGTATCCAACGACAGGCTTTATAAATAAATAAATTTGTTAATTATTCCAGTCGCTAGCATCCATATGCAATTAATTCACAATAAAATCCTGGCAAGTCTTACAGAGTAATAATTTTGTTTACGTATATATATTGAATAGACATAAAATGGCCAGCTATAAAAAAAGAGAACAGATCTTATTTGGTTATCGCCTGAGATGTGGAGATTTGATCATCTACGCTTGTACAATTAAATTTATATTCGTTATGGACTCACCATTTTATTTTAATAAAAAACGTGATATAGTTTGCAAATTAATTTATCTGAAAACAGAAATATTCACACGTGAAAAGATAGTATATAAGCTCGAGCTCTCTGAATTCAATACATTGCTCATTTTCAACTAAAACTCTCAAGTCGATCTCATAACATCAAGGAATGCGTCTGTATCATCCTCTTTACCAAGTCAATTTCTAGAGTTTTATTTTCTATCAATCTATTAAGATTTATTTTTTCGAATAAGTTATCTCTAAGAGCAAACTGAGAAAAATACCAAATCTATTAAGATTTATATTTATCTATTAATTTAAATTTTTACATTCATTAGTTTAACTGGCTAGTATCTTGTACCAAAAAGCCTCCTGCAGGTCTGACTCTTTATGTAACTACTGTAGCGTTGTTATTATTTGCGTGAAGAAATTTCACATAAACATTTTTGAATCCGAATAATATATATATATATATATATATTACATCTACGGGTTTAAGTTGTTTGGATGAAAAGTTATTTTTGGTGTGATTATCCTTAAATATTCAAGTCATAGAGAAAGAAAGAATACACAAATAAATATGTATATTTTTGAAAAATGAAAAAAATTGATAGATAGGATATATGTGAATATCGAAATAAAATTATAAATATTATTCTAATCAAACAAGCTAATTTATCTCCCCATTTTGTATATTATATTTGTCTTTCTTTACCATAGCATTTAATTAAACTCTTTTAAATATACAGTTGGTGGAGACAGATGGAAATTCAAATAAAGGATTCAACAATCATACGCCCTCCCAAGAAAATGCCGACGCAGTCCCTACGAATTTCTGATTTGGATCTATCAGTGCCGGCAATTCATGTGCCCTTTGTGTATTTGTACAGACGGCCAAATGATTCTTTCAATTTCTTTCACGCTGATTTATTGAAGGAGAGGTTGAGTAATGTTCTTGTACCATTTTATTCTGTGGCTGGAAGATTCGGAAGAGATACTGTGAAATTATAAAGTTCACTTTTGATGAATAGTATTATATAGATGAACAATACTGTATAAATAAACAGTATATATTTAAGAACAGTGTCATACTGTATAAAAGTATCGAAATACACCAAAAGTGCAGCTACTCCTTTTTTACTTTCTCTACTAATGAGATTGGTGTTAGGTGGAAAAAGTTTGAATTTAGGTAATGGTTGGTAGGTGGAGAAATTTGTAAAGTAAATTGTGGAATGTATGTTGAAAAATGGGAGAAGGAAACCATTATAAATACCTCACTCCTTTCACCATTCTATTCATTCCAAAATCATTTTTTGAGAGTTTATACAAAGAGAGAAAAATTAGTTTTTTCTTTGTGTTGTATTCTTCATTTAGAGTTGTTTCTGTGAAATACTCCTATCTAGAGAGTTGTTCTTTCTTTATTATTAGAGAGAAAGAGAGTTGTAATTCTCACTTTAAAATAGGAAAATACTCCTATACTTGCCCGTGGTTTTTATCTTAATTTGTTTAAGGGTTTTCCACATAAAATATTTGTATCGATTTACTTTATTATTTTATTTTACTATGAACGGTTATACCTCCTCTTTATTATTGTTATTTTGATGGACGATAATACCTTTTACTTATTTATTGCTTTATGGTGATGGATGGTTATACCTCCTACATAACGTTTATTTTTATTATTTTCTCAATTTTATTGTAGTTGCGTGTTTTGTTTCGACTCCTAATTGAGATAAAGTGTAATGGAGAGGAAGTTTTACTTTTGAGGGCTGACGCAAATTGTTTTATTGATGATTTTGGTGACTTTGAATCAAGCTCCAAGCTTCTGCAGCTTGTTCTATGAATCTACCAAAGATATATTTTCTTATCTACTCTGATGGCACAGGTACAAGAAATCATATAATATTGGGTTATATAGTTGCTTGATTTGAGATTTCTTGTTGAGCGTTTTTTGATACGATAGGAGTTTTAATTTATGAAATAGGTAACTCATTTCAAGCAGTGTGGAGGAGTTTGTCTTGGAGTCATGTTACACCATACACTGGTGGATGGAACTTCGATATTCCATTTTACAAATTCATGGGCTGAGATAACTCGAGGCCTTCCTATTAGCATTCCCCCAATTTTTGATCGCACCGTGCTAGATGTCCGATTCTCCTACCATGAATATCTTATTCAAAATACAGAATTTCAATCAAATCCTGGATCCATTACCACTTGCGATCCTTAAACTATCACCTGATAAAATCAACACCCTTAGAAAAAAATCTGTTAGCAAATATTCCAAATTTGAGATCCTTGCAGCACGTATATGGCCTTGTGTATGCAAAGCACGTGGATTTGTCTAATGATCAAATAAGTTATATATTTCAACGAATGGACGGTCCAAATTGAATCCTGCAATTCCATCTGCGTATTTCGGCAATATAATTTTTGCCGCTAAATCGGTGCCCTTATCAAGTGATATTCAATCAGAACCATTGATTTACAGAATTAATAAAGAAATAATAAAGTAGATGGATGACAAGTATTTGAAGTCAGCTCTTGTTTATCTGAAACAACAACCCGGTTTGATGATCGTAGAGCAAGGATTCGACATGCCTATGCATGATGCTAATTTCGGATTGGGTTGGCTAATATTTGTTATGCCTGTTACTGCCAAGTTCGATGGGATAGTATTTATTTTACCAAGTTCAATCAATGATGGGAGCTCGTCTGTGGTTATAAACTTAGAAACCCGGCATACGCAGCTCTTTAAGACGTTCTTTTATGATATTTTTCTGGAACGTCATGATATAAGATCTCTGTGTTGACACTTAAGGACCAAGGCGGAACCAAAAATCTTGGGAGCAAATATTGATAAGAATCAAATAAAAATATTAATTATCATTCTCAATGTGTCAAAATTAACCGGCTGATTTATAAAAGTAAGACATTTACTTTTTTATTTTCTTACCATAAATAGTGTCAAGATTGTAATCCTTTTTGGGTTTTCTTTGGATTTGTATTTATCTTTTCTTTTAATAAAATTGCTCCAGCCTTTTAATCAGAGTTTAATTATAAAAAAAAAAAAAAAAAAAAAGTGTCATGATTGTAATCTTCATCAAGGCATCATATACCATGCTCATGACTTGTGCCATTCAAGGAACTTTTTTGGCTTGGATGTTATGAGGAGGATTGAAGGGTGGCTGTAAGGCCAAAATTTATTGCTAACGTCTCCATCTCAAGACAATATTGAGACCAGAAAAAACATAGGGAAATCTTATGCGAAAATCGATCAAGAACATAGCACTCAACAAAGTTAAATAAGAAAATCAAACAAATAATTTACATAGTTGAACATAAAATGCTTAGGTACACGGAGCAAACACGTCAGGCATTTTGATTAGAGCTATATAATTAAATGATACAAGATGACTCTCTCTCTCTCTCTCTCTCATTATTTTTCTCGTTCTCACATGATCACCTTCATCTGAATTTTTCGAAATATAAGACCTTTATATACTCTTCTTGACTTTGTTATTGATTGTATTGGAAAAATTATCTATACCCTCCCATGGTTTGGTTTAATTCATTAATTTCTCTTCTATGTCCAAAAATATTCTATTTCATCCAACCGTTTGTTTGATTAGCGGTCAAATTGTTAATATATCTTTTTTTCTAAGATAAAAATAAAAAATATTCAACAAAACTGCTGATAGGATTTATTACATACATACATAATTAATTAATTAATTAATTAATTAATAGACTGCGCCGTTTAATACTCATTTATTTATTAATGGTATTTCTCTCTAAAAAAAAAATTAAGAGACTGCACCCAAGAACAATTAATAATTCTTGTGATCGCTCCATTTTAATAATTAACTTTACAAATTCTGAAAATCGATGCTGAAATCTATAGTATAAGGTGGTCATTGTTAGAATAATAAGCAATTTCAACCCATGACTAACGAGCTTTATAAATTATTCTTGGAGCATCCATTTGCTGTACCTCAGATGACTTAAAATAACTGTATATTAACATCTACGTATCAATATTTCATGTATTTTTTTAATTCTCATGTCGCTAACCTTTATTTAAAATGATTATGATTCGTTTAGTATAATTTTTGAGATAAATACTCTATAAGTCCAATTTTTTAATAATAATTTATTAATTATTTTGTTGCGATAAATATTTATTCATAAAAATTGTGTAATTATTTTAATAGATAAAATTTTAAAAATTATATTATATTATAAAAAAAATAATATAAAATCTTTAAACTAAAATCATGGTAGTTTAACATTTTAAAATAACTAAACAAATCTCTACTTTCAAAAGTTTAAAATATAAATTTATTCCAATAGAAATAAAATCACATTTTTAACTCTAAAATTCTTCTCTGATAACAACCAAACAAGAAACTGAAAGAAAATTTTAACATTAGAAAACTCTCTTGGCCAGTGGTGGTCGTTACTATATTGTGATGATACAATAATAAAGTATTCGATCGGATACATAAATAACCACATTAAATAAATTACTCTTATTCATATCCGCAGCAAATGACTCCAAAATTCGACAATAAACGCGTAACAATATCTCACTGCGATCGTAGATTATTTTTATTTCTCTCTAAAAGTTTGCTCTTGGAGATAACTTATTTAAGTCCAATCTTTTGGTTAGACTTCGTAAATGAAAGATATATTCCTCCAAATATATTTGTTAATCCTGGAAATAGTTGACACCAAGGAACTACTTTTAAATTAAAAGTTTTTAATAACTACTATTATTTAAAATTAATATTCATTATGTCATAAATCAATGTTTAAAGATGTCGTATGTAGGGAGGATAATCAAGAACTTATTTTTGATAATCAAGAATTTATGCAAAAAATGTAAATTTATTAGATTCCCTTTTCCCTTAAGTGAATAATTTTTTTTCGAAGCGTTGGCTGGTCTAGATTGCATCATCAATTATATATATATTTTTAGAGCTGACATTTTTATTTTATAGAAATTCGGTTAAATTAATTTCATTAATAATTAAGTCCAAAAGTCTATACCTATATATATATATATATAATTAGCATACACAACGCTCGTGATTCGTGCATTAAGAATTAATATTACAAAATTCTCGAAACTTGATACGCAACATATGACTAACGAGATTTATTGTCAATTAAAAAAGAAGAAAAAATAAAACGAGCTTTATAAACTGAAAAATAAAATCCTGCAGACACAAGCAAACCTCAACAAGTACTAAAAAATAAAAATCGACCCAATAGCAACTCGGCTTTTGGTTGACTAATTAATTAAAAAGTTAATAAATTTCGCAGAATAATTAATTTATCTAGCAAAATAGTGTATAAATCCAGCCATCCAAATTCAAAACATATTGTTCATCTGCCACCAAAACTCTCAAGTCTCAAAGGTTTCAAGGTATGCGTTCTTTATCTTTATTTTCCTCTTGACTATCTGCTGGCTTTATGGATTTTTAGTGCCTATTTTCTCTCGATTAATAAAACTTAAGAAGTATGTTTGATTCTCTGCTTCAGTGAATTTATTTTTCATCTAACAACAAAGAATTCAGAAATATTTTAGCTAAGATTCATGACTAGATTAACCGCAAGCTTATTTATACTTCATGTTTCAGCTTTTATTTTCAACTCCGCACGCTTGTATTGTTGCTTTTATAGATTTTTTGCTATTTGCAATGTTAGGTACTTCGTGCATATTATGAAGGTGACTTTGTTTACATCCCTTTGAATATATAATTTTAATATTGAATGACAAGCAACTAGAACGAAATAAAGCATTAGTTGGAACTCTTCTTTAGTATCAAGGTAACGGTTATAAATAGTTGTCAACTCCTCTAGTTGGTAGAAGAATATATATGGTCCTATAATAAGTACATACAATATATTATATTTGTATGATCATTACACTTCAATCAGGTTATTCTATTCCACCTCTTAGAAAGAAAAGAACTTAAATTAAAATACTCAATAGGATGGTAATACATTTTATAAAAAAAAACTTATAAGTCGATAGATTTGGGATCTTCTTATAAAAATAAAAGGTAAATAAATCCCAATATAAAATATAACCATGATAAAATGTAAGTTAGAACATTATAAAAATATGGTAGTCACAATAAAATAAATAATTATCATCCAATTATTGATGTAGTTTAAACCTTTAAGTTAAGAGCTGAAATATTTAAGTCACTTGCGACTGTCCCTCACATAAAACCATGAGGCTAAACTTGCTTAGATATTACATGGAGTTATAACTTGAGTTGTCGCTTTAAAATAAGGATTCAAACTATAGTATCTAAATTGTTTATCACTCATCAGTCATCACAGGCAAAGCAGTGGAATTCTATCTGACAATGACAATTTGCTTAAAATATTCAACGGTGATACGCCCTGCCCAACAAACACCCAAGCATTGCCTACCAACATCTGATTTGGACATAGTGATGCCACCAGTTCATATTCCAGTCGTGTATTTCTACCGAAGGCCAAATGATTCTGCCAATTTTTTTGAAGCCGGTTTATTGAAAGAGGCTTTGAGCAAAGTTCTGGTGCCATTTTACCCCATTGCTGGAAGATTAGCAAAGGATGAAAAAGGCAGAATTGAGATACATTGCAACGGAGAGGGGGTTTCGTTTTTGGAGGCTGAAACGAGTTCTGTTATCGATGAATTTATACCTGCCTCCACACCAAGCTCGAAGCTTTTGCAATTTGTTCCAACTGTTGACTCAACAAAAGATATATCTTCTTATCCACTCCTACTAATCCAGGTATAAGAACTAACAACCTATAGATTGATTCATCAATTACTTTACAAGATAACATTTTTTTTTAAAAAAAAAAAAGGAGTTTGCTATAATTAATGTGTTCTTATCTGTATTGGGTAGGTAACTCATTTCAAGTGTGGAGGAGTTTGTCTTGGAATTATGATGCATCATACATTAGTAGATGCAACTTCAAAATAGTATTTCATCAACTCATGGGCTGAGATGACACGTGGCCTTCCGATTACCAGTCCACCTTCCTATGATCGGACCCTGCTAAGTATTGGAGTTCCACCTTCTCCTATGTTCCGTCACATCGAATACGACCCACCTCCTCCCGTGGATACCCCTACTCCGAATCCTGCAGGAACCTTTTCCACTGCTGTTCTTAAACTGTCAGTTGACCAAATCAATATCCTCAAAGAAAAATCGAAGAACGAGAAAGAGTCCACTGTCAAGTATAGCAAGTTTGAGATCATAGCGGCCCATATATGGCGGTGCATGTGCAAAGCACGTGGATTGTGTGATGATCAAGTGAGCAAGTTACATATTCCTACAAATGGACGGTCTAGATTGAATCCTAAACTTCCATCGGAGTATATTGGCAACGTAGTCTTCTCCGCTGCGCCGATCGCATTATCAGGTGATATCTTATCAGAACCGTTGAGTCATACGGCTGAAAGAATTCATAAAACGTTAAATCGAATGGATAATGAGTATTTAAAATCAGCTCTTGCTTATCTACGACAACAAGCTGGTACAGTTTTAAATCGAGAAGCCCACATTAACAATATGGGTCCTAACCTCGGCATAAGTAAATTGGTAGACGTGCCTCTGTATAATGCAAATTTTGGATGGGGCCGGCCACTATTTGTAATACCGATTATCTCGGACATCGATGGGATAGTACTAATATTGCCGAGTAGAAATAATGATGGAAGTCTGTCGGTGGCCATTGGATTAGAAACCAATCACATGCAGCTCTTCAAGAATTTATTCTACGAGATTTTTCCAAAATATCAAAACGTAAATGTAAGATCTAGGTATTGATACTCATGAAACGAATCAATGGTAGACTACATGAGTGCTGCTGCTGCTGCTTTTCTGATTTTGGCTAGTTGGGTTGCTGCTCTGATGCATTTTGATCTGTTGCTTTGGCTATATGGGTTGCTGCTGGGCTCCCTATTGTGATCAGTGCTAGGGTGCTGCTGATTAGTTTGGATTAAGTATACATGGCTCGTGCTATGCATTTAGTTTCTTTTGTATCTTCTTCTTTTGCCCATTTGACTGATCTTGTTACTTTCTCCATCTTCTCCTTTGTTATCAATTTTCTCAATTTTTATTTTTAAAAAAAATGTAATATAAAGTATATATGAATTATTTCTTTCTTTTCAAAAAATTGAAGGGAATTCTGGGAAGAGAAAATAGATTATGGGAGTGTGTGACTTGAACTATTAATTAGGCCTTGCAGAAATATATATATATATATATTATACACAAAGAAGTATGTATGCAAAAATTTTTAGCTAGTTTTGAAGCCATATTTATGCAATGAATTTTTTTACATTATAAAATTTTACGTATATATACTCACCGAGTCTCCAACCTCACCCTCTCTATTTTTCACTACATTTCTCTCTTTGATTATTGTATTTTATCATAATATATTTAAACCAAGCTCATATGATTTTTATCAAATAAACTAATAACAGTGTTTTGTGATGGTTATAAACTAATAACAAACAATTTATTAGGAGTAATACTACACTTTTCAACTTTGAAATAATATGGAAACTAACTTTTCATTACATAAATTGTTGATAATAGATTTTTGAGATCTAATAGCCAATAATAATCTGTCTTCAACTGTAAGCAATTTGCAAAAGAAAGAAATCAAACTCGGCCATATTATATGCTGAGAACCAAACCATAGTGTTTTCAAAGTCAAAGGCACATCCTTTGAACAAAGAGAGGCAGCAACGCATAGCATAAAGAGACGAGTGTCCGACGAGATGAGTGCAGGGCTGGATAGCCTGTTTACAGATGAAGAGGTAACAGCAGCCTTAGAACAGATGAACCTAACAAAGGCACCTAGACCAGACGGATATCCTGCTGCATTCTTTCAAAAGCATTGGCAATCAATGAGAAAGGAAGTGATAAATACGTGCTTACATGTGCTCAACGAATCAGGTGATATCTCTACTTTAAGTCACTCTTATTGTGTTCGTCCAGAAAGTCAGTAATCCAAACAAAGTTACTGATTATCGGCCTATCAGCCTTTGTAACATAATTTATAAAATTATTACAAAATTTGTGGCAAATAGGCTAAGGGCTTCCTTGATCGGATCATCTCTCCCAACTAAAGTGCATTCATCCCTGACAGGTTGATTACAAATAGTATTATTATGGGTATAAGTACCTTCACAAGATCAGAAGCAAGAAGAAAAGGAAGCGTTGCATTAAAACTCGACATTAGCAAGGCATATAAAAAAGTAGAGTGGACTTTCTTGGAACACATTATGAGAAAGATGGGCTTTTCTATTAGATTTATGAAGTTGATTATGAACTGCATTGCTACTCCAATATTCTCGGTCATCATCAACGGGGCTAACGGGGACTACAACAAGGCTGTCATCTATCACCTAATCTATTTATCCTTTATGTTGAGGCATTTTCATCGTTATTGAATGAGGCGAAAAAGAGGAAAACTGATACATAGAGTAAATTTGGTAAAGATTTAACTATATCGCATCTCTTGTTTGCAGATGACAGTCTAGTTTTTGCTGAAGCTTCAATCCAGGATTGCAACAAGCTTAAAAGAATTTTCGATTGTTATGCGGCTGCCTTGGGACAAATTTTTAATTATGAGAAGTTCTCAATGCTCTTTATCAGTCCAAACACCAAGCACACAGAGGTTAATAAAATTAAAGAAATTTTTTAACTTAAATATGGTGTCAATGCATGAAAGTATCTGGGGCTACCCTCTATGGTGGGAAGGAATAAGAATAAATTTTTTAATGATTTGAAGCTCAAAATATCAAGCAAGGTCGGAAACTAGCAGAACAAGTTATTTTCTAGCAGGAGCAAGGAAGTACTCATTAAGGCAGTAGCACAAGATATTCCTTCTTATGCAAATGAGCGTTTTCAAGATCCTTTGGGGTCTTTGTGATGAAATGCAGAAAATGTTAGTAGCATTTTGGTGGGATCAAAAGCATCAAGGAGTATAAATTGGGCAAGTTAGGAGAAGTTGTGTTAGTCTAAGAGCATAGGGGGGACTTGGTGTGAGGGATTTCAACTACTTCAATAGAGCTTTGTTGGCTAAACAAGGATGGCGACTACTCCAAGCTCTTAACTCGTTGGGAACAAAGATACTTTAAAGACAGGAATTTTTTAGAAGCAAAAATTGGTCACTGCCCATCTTTTATTTGGAGGAGTTTAATTTGGGGTAGGGAAGTTTTGCAACAAGGTCTCCGATGGAGAGTTGGAAAGGGGGATAAAGTGTACACTTATAAGAGTGATTAGCTACCAAGGCCTGCAACGTCCAAATTAATTTCCCCGCCCATCTTTTCTTTGGATGCTAAGGTGACAAAGTTAATAACTGATGGCAACCAATGGAATACGAAATTAATTAAGCAAAGCTTTTTGGATACAGGTGCAGAAGAAATCCTCAATATTCCATTACCAACATCAAGAAAGGAAGATCAGTTATTATGGCATTATGAATCAAGAGGAAAATATATAGTGAAAAGTGGGTACCAAGCAGCATTAAAGACCAAGTTTCCAGACATTCCTAGCTGTTCTTTTAAACCTGCAAAATGGTGGAATCTGATTTGGGGTATGACAGTGCCAAAGAAAGTTAGAGTATTCTTGTGGAAAGCTTTATCAAATTATCTGCTCATAGCCAATAACTTGGAAAAGAGAAATGTGGTTGAAGCATCAGCTGTTTTAGCTGTATTAAGGAATGTGAAGATATAGCTCATGTATTATGTGGTTGCAGGTTTGCGAAAAATGTTTGGAAGCTCACTAACTTTTGGAACTTGATCAGGGATAACAATAACATAGGATTAGTCAACTTGTTTCAACCTGCAAACTCATCTTGTCAACAAACTGAGTTGGAGAAGATGACAGGAATTATATGGTCGATTTGGTATGCTAGGAATAAGGCTTTCTTTGAAAAGATTTATGACATCCCCCTTAGAATTGTGGTAAGAGCAGAAGCAATGCTGGAATCATACAAATTGGTGCAATTAGGTAATGGCGAGATTGAATTGAGCTCAGTACAAGGAGTGAAGGACTCTTGGACACCATCTCCAACTGGCTGGTTTAAGCTTAATACAAACGCTGCAACTGATGTGTCAAGGAGGATGGTAGGTCTTAGAGCTGTAATTCAAAATGAAAATGGAAAAATTTTTCCAGCAGCTGTCAGCAACTCTTGCTTCCAGGGTGATGTAAAATTTGTGGAAGCAGTAACTCTGAGATACGGGTCTTCAAATAGCTAAGGATACGGGTTTTACCCCTCTTATTATAAAGATAAGCTTTAAAGTGTGTCATGCCTCAAGAATATGTAATTTAGTTGCTGACAACTTAGCTAAGTTTGCCTTAAAGCCTGTAACTTGGCTGGAAAAATTTTCCAGCAGAGGTAATGGGTTTATTGTATCTTTCTTTCCTTTAATGGATATTTCTTTAAAAAAGAAAAAAAAAAGTCAAAGGCACACACTTCACCATATTATAGGTTGCTAAGTTACAAGAACGTAGAGATTTACAAGAGAGTCTTGAATCTCTTAAATAACGTTAAAAATCTCCCGAGGACTACGGAGCCACTCAATGATCGATGTATGAAATACGTTGAGTATCATACACTCAATGCCTTGGCTGTAAGCCCAAAAGTATTGCACTCAACTCTATGTTTGTATCTTCCAATGAAGTGCAGAGTTTAAAATTATCTTATTATTATAAGTATTCGTATTCTTAGTTTTAACTACTATTATTTAAAATGTTTATAATGTCAAAAAAAAAAAAAAATTTACATATTCAAGCTAAAATCCAAGCAAATCTCAGCAAATGCTTAAAAGTAAAGATCAACCCAAAAGTTTACTATTTATAATTCAATAAATGAATAAGCAACTTCTTGGCTTGTGGTTTGGTTGACTAATTAATTAAAAAGTAAATATATTTTGCAGATTAATTTATCCGCGAAAATTAATCTTTCTATACATATGAAAGAAATCTAGTATAAATCCGGCCATCCAAAATCGAAGCGCATAGTTCATCTACCACCAAAACTCTCAGGTCTCAAAGGTTACCAAGGTATGCGTTCTTTATCTGTCTTCCTCGTGATTTGCCAGCTTAATTTATGGATTCTTAGGGCTTATTTTCTCTCAGTTAGTAAAAGTTGAAAACTACGTTTGATTCTTAAGACAAATGATTAAGAAACATTTTATTTATATTCCCCTAAAGTTTACTTACAGTTAAATGTTTTATTTTTTATTTTCGACTCTGGCACATTTTTATTGTTGCTTTTGTATATTTTTCTCTATTTCCAGTTTTGAAGTATTATTGCTTAATATTATTGCCTATTATGAAGGGTAACGTTGATAAACTCTGTAGAATTTTTTACATCCCCTCAACTCTATAGAATTTTTTTATTATTAATTAATACATTATCCCTTATTTTAGCTAAGGACTGTCAGAAATAAGTTGTAAATACCATCTTTGCAAGAGTTACAACTAGTTTAATTAGTTTAGTTGGTAAGTTTTATATCTTTCAAAGAAAATAAGAGGTTGAATCGAGTATAAAATATACCCATCATAAATTTAAAATTAATTTTATAAAAATATAGTAATGATAGTAAAATAGATTTTATTATCATATTTTATTCTTATTGAACAATCACTTAATCATGAATTCCGTTATATTTAAACTGCTTATTATTTTTGCTCGTGTACAAACTCAATTTCATTTAACGCCTTGTAACGTAGATTCATAGCTGCATTAGAACATGAAGGGACCATGTCGCTAAGCCTCGAAAAAAAATCAAACATATACACACACAAATACAGGTAGGTGCATGTAAGGAATATTTAGCGAGCAGTAAATTAAAATATGAGTAGGTTCAGTGCAAAAGCATGTTTTGTTGTATAATTTACGTTAATGAGGGAAAGAATTTAAGAGAACTTTGGTGAGTGGTAAAAGCACCACTTAATTATTTTAAGTTTATAAACTTTTAAGCTAGTGCCAAATAATTATCATCATTTGTGTAGTTAGAGCTTTAAGAATCCAAACAAATATTTAAGTTGGTGTGACTTCCTCGATCTCACATGCAAGTTTGATGTCATTTAACCAACTTATAACGTATATTATTGTTGGTTTTTAGAATATAAGATTCAAATAGTAGAGCACAAGGTTAAACAATTCCTTAGATATTACCTTGAATTACATGCAACTTGAGTTTTAGTTTTAAGATAAGGATTCAAACAATAATACCTAAATATATATTGTTTATCAGTCATCACAGGTAGTGATATATGTCAGTGAATTTCTGACACAATGAAACTTCACATAAAAGATTCAACAGTGATACGCCCTGCACAAGAAACACCAAAGCATTGCCTACCAACTTCCGATTTGGACATGTTGGTGCCACCAGTTCACGTTGCAGTCGTGTATTTGTACTGAAGGCCAGATGGTTCTTCCAATTTTTTTGAAGCTGGTTTATTGAAAGAGGCTTTGAGCAGAGTTCTGGTGCCATTGTACCCCATGGCTGGAAGATTAGAAACGGATGACAATGGCGGAATTATGATCAATTGCAACGCAAAGGGAGTTTTGTTTTTGGAAGCTGAAGCAAGTTATGTAATTGACGACTTCTGCGAGCCAATCTCCAAGCTTTGGCAATTTGTTCCAACTGTTGAATTAACAAATGATATATCTTCTTATCCACTTTTACTAATCCAGGTACAAGTAGTATCAACAACTTAGATATTGATAACATTTGAAATATATATATATATATATATATGCATGTATATGCAATACTATAATTAATCTATTCTTATGTATATTATTGAATAGGTAACTCATTTCAGGTGCGGAGGAGTTTGTCTTGGATTTAGGTTGTCCCATACATAAGCAGATGGAGCTTCAACCTTCTATATCTTCAACTCATGGGCTGAGATGACACGTGGCCTTCAGATTACCATTCCACCATCCTCTGATCGGACCCTGCTAAGCCTTGGGATCCCACCTTCTCCTACTTTCCATCACATCGAATACGACCCACCTCCTTTTATGAATTCCCCCACTCAAAATCCCGGAACCATTTCCACTGCTGTTCTTGAACTATCACTTGATCCAATCAACATCCTTAAAGAAGAAGCAAAGAAAGAGAATGAGTCCAATGTCAAGTACAGAAAGTTTGAGATCATAGCGGCACATATATGGCGTTGCTTGTGCAAAGCACGAGGATTATCTGATGATCAAGACACTAACTTATAGATTGCCGTAAATGAATCCTAACCTTCCATCGGGATATATTGGCAATGTTGTTTTCTTCACTGGGCTGGTGGCATTGTCAGGTGATATCCTATCAAAACCATTGAGTTATACTGTTGAAACAGTTCATAAAGCATTAAAACGAATTGATGATAAGTATTTAAAATGACAACAATGTCGTACAGTTGTAAATCGATCGAGACGCCCTTACTTGTAATCCGTGTCCTAACCTCTGCATAAGTAAATTGGGAGACATGTCTCTGTATGATGCAAATTTTTTATGGGGCCGGCCACTATTCGTAACACCGATTATCGCCGATGTCGATGGGATAATATTCATATTACCAAGTACAAGTAATGATGGGAGTCTGCCGCTGGCTATTGGCTTAGAAACAAATCATATGCAGCTCTTCAAGAATTTGTTTTACGAGATTTTTCTGAGATATCAGAATGTAAGATCTTAAGTATTGATACTCGTGAAACGAGTCAATGGTAGACTATACATATATCTTTCAGTATCGAGGTTGGAGGAACCTTCAGATATTATTGGAACTTCAACAGAAAAGCATATACGGCTGTTGCCTTTTTGCTGATGTTGGCTGGTTGGGTTGCTGCTCTGGTGCATTTTGGTACGTTGCTGTGTTACTGTAGCCTTGCTCTGGCTATTTAGGCTGCTGGCCGGGCTGCCTCTATTGAGACGTCTGCTGCTGACAATTCGGCTGAAGTTTTGCTCGCGCTCTCCACTTAGCTTCTTTTGCATTCTTCTTCTTTGGCCCATTTGACTGATGTACTTTCTCTTTTCTCTTATTAATAAATTTCTCAATTTTTCTTCTTCTTTTTGAATAGCTCCACAGCTTGTATATGTATAACCAATGACAACCACCAATAATTGACTGGTCAAATGTATTATATTCATTCACAAATTATATTAGTTAGGCTCATATATTAACTAAAATCTAATTAAGTGATTATTATTATTATTGTTACAAATTACTTAAAATTAATATATTAAGCGATATCACCGTAATAAATCAGCTTTCCCAAGTCCTTGAAATAGAAAGTAATGGAGAGTAGCATGAATAATAAACGCTTCTAAACTATAAAAATAAAAATTCAGCACAATTGTGGCTAGGATTTACTAAATAAATGCATTATATAGGAATAATTTATAAAGGTGGTACGTCATACATTAATTATTCTAACCATGACCACGGGAAATTTTATCTGAGTATCAATTTTCAGAATTTGTAACGCTAATTATTGAAATACGTGAATAAGAAGAACCTATGGTTTCCGTTGTAGATTGGGCGTCTTTATGGGATACTAATGTGAATAAAAACCTCCCTTCGCAAGCTAATAATCTATGGCTCGCAGCTTGTTGATGTGTGATTTTCCTCCCTTTGAATTAGCCTTGAGGCATCTAGCTGTTTGTACTCTCTTTTCTTCTCATCTTTAATTAGTAATGGTATTCCTATGACTATGCCCATAACAGTGAAATTCGGATACAATGAAAATTCACGTAAAATATTCAACAATTATACGTCCTGCCCGAGAAATACCAAAGCATTGCCTAACAAATTTCTGGCTTGGACCTATCTGTGCCGACAGTTCACATACCATTTTTGCTATTCCACCGATGGCCAGTTGAATATTCTTCCAAGCTTTTTGAAGTTTGTTTATTGAAAGAGGCCTTGAGCAAAGTTATTGTGTTGTTTTACCCTTGGGCTGGAAGACTGGGAAAGGATGAAAATGGCAGAATTGAGATCAACTGTAATGTAGAGGGAGTTTCGTTTCTGGAAGCTGAAGCAAGTCATGTCATTGACGAATTGATTGATGACCCCGAATCAAGCATGAAGCTTTTGCAATTCGCTCCAACTGTTGAATTATCAAAAAATATATCTTCTTAACCACTACTACTAGCTGAGACACAACAATCCGCGACTATATATAGATAGATTCATAAATAAGTGATTTACAACATTTGAAAAATTCAAGAAATTTAACGATCAATCATATATATCTATATGTACTAGCGTGGATGAGTTTTTCTTGGAGTTAGGTTGCACCATATATTGGCCGATGCAGCTTCATTAGTCCATTTCGTTATCGCATGGGGAGAGATAGCACGAGGCCTTCCTATTAGCATTCCATTCTTCTTTGATCGGACTACACTGACTGCCGGGATCCCAATTTCTCTACATTCCATCATATTGAATACGATCCACCCCCTTCCATGAATACTCCTACTTCAACCATATAATTCCGATCAAATCCTGAATCCATTTCCAGCTCCTTAAACTATCACTTGATCAAATCAATATCCTAAAAGAAAATTCAAACAAAGAGAACTGGTCCAATGTCAATTACAGCAGGTTTGAGATCATAGCCGCACATACACAGAGCAAAGCACGTGGATTGTCTCATGAGCAAGCCAGCAAGTTTTATATTAATTGCCATAGACGGACGTTCTAAATTGAAACCTAAGATTCTATATGGGTTTTTCAACAATAATGTAGTCTTCAGTGCTGCACCAATCGCTCTATCAGGTGATAACCAAACAGACTTATACAGATAAAAGAAATCATAGAGCATAAAGCCAATGGATGATATGTATTTAAAGTCAACTCTTGCGTGCTTATCTAACTAAGACATCAATCTGAGCTAGTGATTCAAATCAAAAGCTAGCGAATAGCCCGTACTTCGGCAATGCCAAACTTTAGTTTTAGAAGCAATAAAAATTTATGCACTGAATGTATTTTGGGAGCCAAAATGTTAGAATCATAAAGTTAAAGAGACCAAACTCGAAATACGGTAGAAACGGCAACTTTAAACTCTTAAAGTTAAAGGGCGACAAAATTTGAAAACTTTATTTTACACCACCACACCAATTATTAAGTTCTATTTTGTATATAATATTTTTTCTGCGCTATATAACAATTAAGTCAATATGGTGTCGTTGATGATGAGTCATCATAAATGATTAAAATATTGAATATTTAATTTAACAAATTTTTTGTAATATAAAAATATTATTTTTTACTTGAAAGATATTAACAAAATTTTATAATATTATTTTGTCATTAATGTGGTAGCGTATATAAGTGGCAAATCAGTCGCACTACTTTTTTTCTTAAATATTATATATTATATTTACAATCTATTAATATTATATTAAAAATTTATCAAAAATTGAGAGTTTAATTGAATCAAATTTCTCACTAATAAAATATTTATACCTAATTTGAATGATATCTGTCCTAAAAAATGAAAGATATGTGCCCTCACAAAAAAAAAGCTTAATCCACGTTTTGATATAATGAACTTCATTTAAAATAAATTATAGAACCCACACTTAATAGAAGTCCTATCTAAAATGGGAAAATCTCCTACCTGTTACTTGTTTAAGTAATTGTTTATGTTAGCCATGCAAATTAAATTATTTGTATTGCTGTATACTATGTCAAGATTTGGATTCACAATTCAAATTGGTTAAGACATCTCAATCATTGTTAAGATTTGCTATGAAATGTTTCTTGGATTTATTACATAAATTAATGTATCATATATGATTTATGATTCCTTAATTCATTTTTATATTTATGATTGTTAATTATGAATATATATATATATAATATACTATATATTATTGCATAAATTATTCCTTTGTGCTCTAAGAGCACTGCTGATGACTTCAAAAATTCACAATAAAATACTTAGCAAATCTTATAAAATCCTAAAATACATTATATATATATATATTTATATTGTGGATTGAGATTTTTATAGTTTATTTATATAATACATTTAAAACCAACCCCACTTGAGACAACTTTAAAAATATAAAATTACAAGACAAATAAAATTTCTTTATATAAAAAATTTAAGATGGGACACGCATACTTCCTCGATCGTTTGTATATATATTTAATCATTAAATATAATAAGGAGAAAATATTAGAAGATATAGATATATTTTATTAAAATCGTTAATATCATTATTTGTTAAACAGCCTAGCTCTGAGATTTTGAAAATCATCACAATTCACAAATCCCTTCTGAAGTTCATGGGAACTAGATCTGATGAGATTTCAAGCAATTTGACAAGTTAATTTCTACATTATCTTTTCAAACCTAAAATTAAGAATTAATACATAGGTGTGTAATTAACTAGAGTAAATCACCGCAACTTCATCTACTTAGTCTCTGTTATTAATAATTATTTTTCTTTAACACACTATTTGATCAAGATTAGGAGAATAATAGACATCGTGTGGGCAATGGTCGTGTTAAATTAATAAGCAACTTGAGTGAGGTGACATATGAATTCTTTTGTTAATTATTTGTCGCATTCTCAATTCTTTCGTTATTTATCGTCCGCTAACTTTTAATTTTCTATTCAATTATTGGGTTTGACGGACCCTGTTATTATGTTTTGAAAAAAGCAATCTTCCGACCAAAATTGACAGGATATTATAATATAAACTCACAGCTGTGCAAAATCAGAGCACCGATTTCATTCATCACCGAACTCCAAAACTCTCATAGGCCAGAAGGTATGCATTTCTCCATCTTCCTCATTTTATTTTCTTTCTCTGTATATGGAGTCTTCAATAGTTATTTGTCTTCTATTTTCTTTTTTCATTTTCTGTTGCAGGTAGGGATCATACATATATAACAACACTCTTCGACTCAAATGGAAATTTTCATAAAAGAGTCGACAATGATACTCCCTGCTCAAGAAACGCCAAAGCACTGCTTACAGACTTGTGATTTGGATCTGCTGGTGCCGGCAGCTCACATCCCGGCCGTGCATTTCTACCGGCGGCCAAATGTTTCTTCCAATTTCTTCGAAGCTGGTTTGCTGAAGGAAGCTTTGAGCAAAGTTCTTGTGCCGTTTTACCCCATGGCTGGAAGGTTGGGAAAAGATGAAAATGGTAGACTTGAGATACACTGTAACGGGGAAGGAGTTTTATTTATAGAAGCTGAAACCAATTGTGTTATTGATGATTTTGGTGACTTCACATCAAACTTTAAACTTGTGGAACTTGTTCCGACTTTTGACTATACAAAACATGTATCTTCTTATCCCCTCTTGGGAATCCAGGTACGTACAAGAACTCATTAACCTTATTTCTTTCTTTTCTTGAAAGTGCTTTTACAAAAGCACTTGCATAGTAAGCTCTTTTCATTAACTCTTTCACCAGGTAACTCGCTTCAAGTGTGGAGGAGCTTGCTTCGGTATCAGGTTTCACCATACACTGGGAGATGCAACTTCAAAGTACCATTTCATCAACTCGTGGGCTAAGATGACACGTGGCCTTCCAATCAGCATTCCACCTGTCGTCGATCGGACGGTACTAAGAATTGGGGTCCCAACTTCCCCTGCATGTCACCACATCGAATACGATCCGCCTCCTTCCATAAATACCCCTACTCAGAACATAGAATTACAATCAAATCCCGGATCCTTCTCTACAATCATTCTCAAACTCTCCCTCCATCAGATCAATTACCTCAAAGAACAATCAAAGCACGGATCCACTGTCAAATATAGCAGACTTGAAATCCTAGCAGCACATATATGGCGTTGCATGTGCAAAGCACGTGGACTATCAGCAGACCAAGCCAGCAAGCTAAACATTCCCTTAAACGGACGGTCAAGATTGAACCCTCCAATCCCACCTGAGTATATCGGCAACGTAGTATTCAGCGCTGCAGCAATGGCATTATCAGGTGATATTCTATCAGAACCGCTGAATTCTACAGTAGAAAGAGTTCATAAAACATTAAAGCGGATGGACGATGCGTACTTGAAATCAGCTCTTGCTTATCTAAACCAACAGCCTGATCCAACGGTGCTGAGAAGAGGAGCTCATACATTTAAGTCTCCTAATCTGAATGTGGTGAAATTGAACGACATGTCCATGCATGATGCAAATTTCGGATGGGGTAAGCCAGTGTTCGCAAGACCAGTGAATGCCAGTTTTGAAGGAATAGCGTATATTTTAGGGAGTCCAACGGGTGATGGGAGCTTGTCTGTGGTTGTAAATATAGAAACCCATCACGCAAAGCTCTTCGAGAAGTTGTTTTATGAGGTGTTTCTGAAACACCAAAATGCAAGATCTAAGTATTGATGATGCTTGAATTATATTATTTGTAATGTTTATTGAGCAGTCGAATGCTAAGCGAGCAACGAATAATTATGGCGGTACATAAAACATCAGGATCTTCATTTATAAATAGACATCTCTAGGGAAATTCTCATCAATCTTGCATGTCAGATTATATAAATAGAATTTATATCTCTATAATATCACCTATCCATACGAGATAGGAAATCTGTAGACACTCTACAACAAAGATAAGTAAGTGTAAGCTGACGCCACTTGTCAAACATTAAAATTAATAATATCTACTTTTATTTAAGAGAACTCTATCTCAACACAATCGTGGGGATTTGAACCCCTCAGTCTTCAAGAAAAGCAGAACGATAATCATCGGATTACTAAACTACTAATAGTAATTGGCTTGAAGCTTGAAAAGCTTGCTCCAACTGTTGACTCTACAAATGTTATATCTTCTTATCCCGAGCTAGCACAAGTGCAAAGAAAGACAAAGAAAAAAAAATCATCATCATTTTCGTTTTTTATTTTTCATTTTTTGATATTATAGTAATAAACTTTGTATATTTTGACTGTCAAAGGAACTCCTTTCAAGTGCGGAGGATGCTCCATTGAGTTGGCTCTAATCATATATTGGCAGATGGAACTTCAACGTGCCATTTCATCAATGCATGGATTGAGATGAAAACGTGGCGTTTCCTATAACCAATCCACCATTCCTTGATCAGACAGTATTAAGTATTGGTGTTCCAACTTTTCCTACATACAACCGTATCAAATATAAATTAACCACCTCCTTCCATGAATACCCCCGCTTAAAATATAGAATTCCGATCAAATTCCTAATTCATTTGCCACTGCAATCCTTGAACTATCACTTGATCAAATCAACACTCTTAAAGCAAAATGTAAAGGAGTTCACGGATCCAGTGTCAAGTATATATACTAGGTTCGATATCCTAGCAGCACACAAACACACACACATATATATATATATATGGCGTTGCAAATGCAAAGCAGGTGGATTGTGCAATGATCAAATCCATAATACATTCCTACAGATGGACGGTTCAGATTAAATGTTCCACTCCCATCTGGATTTTTAATAACATAAAGCATCTTATCAGGTACTAGAGCAAGAACGAGTGTTTTCTTAAAATCTTGCTCGTTTGTCGCCTGTGACAATACACCAGAAGACAGAAGATAATAGCCGGTTTGGCTTGGCAAGGTGTCAAGGGGGTATCTATCGTGTGATCTTTCGCTACGCTGCCTCAGAGTGAGCGTGCTCACATCCAAAGATTTGTCACGTGGTAGGGGTCTTCCAGGGAAGGGAAGATGAGCGTAATGGTTTGAAAGGTAACCCGGTAGCACCGCGTCTACACCAAGTATCGCTGCCACAATTCGCAGAGGAGTGGCATGCCCATACGAAAAGGAAAAATCGTGTTCCCAAAAGAGGAGAGTCTTCCTAACTGCCGGAAAGATAGCGTTTAAAAGTGGAGTAGTAGGTATGGCGGAACCTTTTTGATTGCCAACTAAACCGGCAAAGACATGAGGATTGCCATCGTGCACGATTTTCTGGTGGGGGAGGGTGTGACGTCCCAAGATTTCGCGTGGTTTCTGGGTGTGCTTAAGTGTGACACCATAGACATCCCAACATCTGATGGTGCTTAGACGACTTTGGTCCCATAGGTTTTCATGTAAGGGCTCTAGCTAGGCCGTCGCGCGCACCCCAAGCTCCCTCCCACCACCCCCATCCCCCCCAAACAAACAAAATCATAACAAATCTGGTTAATTATTAAATTTTATCGACCGAAAAACCGTGCGTGCATGGATACAGATCTCTGTAACTTATATATATATATAACATATCAATAACACTTATATATATCACACCATTTTACATGTGAATTATAAATTAAAACCAAAAAGAAAAATAAACTTAGTGTTGTAATATGAAGTTTCACATCGCAACCGTACATCGTTGCAGTGCAGTTTAAATGCGGTAATAGGCTTTAATTTAATAGATACGTTTTACGCTTGAAGTCCAAGAACAAAATTTTAAGCCTTGAAGTGTCAAAACAGATAGTATTTACTAATATATATATATATATATATATACACATAGCTACCTAGCTATATTAATTTTGTGCGCATAGCAGAGAATTAATTGTAAGAAGTGACAATGAATGTTCATGTCAAGGAGTCAACAATTATAGGCCCTGCTGAGGAAACGCCCAAACATTGCCTCCAGATTTCTGATCTGGACCTGTAGGTGCAGGCGGTTCATGTCCCTGCACTATTGTTCTACCGGCGGCCAAATGATTCTTCCAATTTCTTTGAAGTTGATTTGTTGAAGGAAGCTTTGAGCAAAGTTCTTGCGCTGTTTTATCCCATCGCTGGAAGGTTTGGAAGGGATGAAAATGGACGAATTGAGATACAGTGTAGCGGAGAGTGAGTTTTATTCATAGAAGCTGTGGCAAATCGTATTATCGATGATTTTGTTGCACTCTAAGTACGCTTGAAGCTTCTTCACCTTATTCCAACCGTCAACTGTACCGCTGATATATCTTCTTCTCCGTTCCTACTCACACAGGTGACACCACAAAAAATAAATAAATAATTTTTATTTATTCCAACTTCTCCTACATTCCATCACACCGAATACGACCCACCTCCTTCCATGATTACCCCTACTTCTCAAAACATAGAATTCCAATCAAATCCCTCATGCATCTCTAGTGCCATCCTTACACTGTCACTTGATCAAATTAATACCCTTAAAAATGCAGTATTAACAAAGAAAGATAATGGAACCGTCAATATCAAGTATAGCAGACTAGAGATAATAGCAGCACATATATAGCGTTGCATTTGCAAAGCATGTGGATTGTCCAATGATCAACTCAGTAAATTGTATATTCCCAGTAGTGAACGGTCTAGATTACATCCAGCACTTCCATCTGGATATTTCGGCAATGTAATCTTCACAACTACATCGATTGCTTCATCAGGTGATATCCAGTTTGAACAGTTAATTGATACAGTTGAAAGAGTTCATAATGCATTAGGGAAGCTGGATGATTAATATTTGAAGTCTGCTCTTGCTTTCCTAAGCAACTACCTGTTCCAACTGCTTTAAGAAGAGGAGCTCACACTTTTAAGTGTCCTAATCTCAGCACATCTTATTCGTTACATACAGGAATTTATAATCCAGATTTTGGATGGGGTCGGGCCGACGTTGGTGAGAACGATTGTCTTTTCTGAAGGGGCTATACACATTTTACCAAGTCCAAGCAATAATGGAAGCTTATAAGTGCTTTTAAACTTAGAAACGCATCACCTCAGTTGATTTAAGAAGGTTTGTTACAATATCTTTCAACAGTCAAAGAATCTAATGTGTACCTATTGGTATTGAAGTTTCGAAGGAGATAATCTGTTTGGTTTTCTTTTACTATTATAAAAATAAGATGTCATGAGATTAATTTCGCTTCACATCAATCTTAATAAGGATTCTTTTTTTTTTAATTTATATCCATGCTTGGATTGAATTGTTGAGAATTTCTTTTTCCTTTTTAATTTGTGTCTATGCATAAATGGGATAGGGTTTTGTGTATATGTAGAAGCCTAAGGAGAGGTATTAATTCAAAAAAAAAATTAATTTTAAATAATTTATAATATTATCATAATTTAATAGCGGTAGTGGTGTCATGTTCACCAATTCTTATCGTAATAATTTATAAAATACTTGAGTCATGCATATCCATCCAAGTTTTTGTCAAAATGCCCAATCCAAAATTGCTTGTCGTTAAGAAAATTTCACAGCTCTTAAATTATAATTAATTTGAAGTGACATCCAGAGCTTCAGTATCAAAACAATATTCGGAATATTTATATAGCAAGATTAAGCACAAATAGATAAAATTATTAAAGACGTAAGAAAAGAGGAATTACAAGAGTTGACCGAAGGCAGAGATCACCAATTAAGTTCAGGATCTAGAGGCATAATTGTATTCACCGCTCAATTTTAGGATCATATTAATTTTTTTTTTCTTTTCAATCAATTTCGAGGTGATCTTGTTCTAACTATGAGTTGTATTTAGGATTTCATCACATAAATTAATTTATGAATCATAAAATAACAACTCATTAATTGTATTGGTGCTTTTCATGCGTTATTAGATCAACATTACAAATTTTGGAAATTAAAATACAACGTTGTCGTCGTCGTGGTCATCATCATCATCATCATCATCATTATTATTATAAATTAACATCTTACAACCTTAATAAATCATTCCTTCGTGAACCATATGCTCTGCACGTTGACTTTGAAAATCCGAAACAAAATCCTGACAAATCTTATTAATTGCATACTAAATTAAATCGACCCAAAAGCCCGGCATGGATCAAGATCTCTAACTTGTATTATATCTATTCAACGTATCAATAACCCTTTAAGTGTGAATAAATTAAAACCAAAAGGAAAATAATCTTAAGAGACGTAGGATATGTTGAACGTGGCATTGCAACGTATACATAGCATTAAGGGAACCACAAATGCAGATGGAAAGTCACAATTTCAACATATAATAAATATTATAGAATATATATAAAATATGAAATCAATTTATAATCCCACATTCAACAAAAATATAAAATTACTTAAATTCACAATAAATCCTGACGAATCTTAATTTTATCTCTGCTGATTCACATGTCACGTGTACAGTGCGCCAGCTATTTTATTTTAGATCCGTTATTCAACATATCAACAATATTTTTCTTATATCCCTGATTCTTCACATTTTACATGTAGATTGATATTTTTTAATTTTTTGAATTAGAAAGTTTAAATATATATTTACACATCAAGATTTTGTTTACAATTAAATTTACAATATATAATTAAGCTCTAGCGATCAAAATTCAGAAGAAATTATTCTTTCACCACCAAAATTCCGAAGTCTTAGAGAGCACAAGGTATGCGTTCTTGTCTTTCTCATTATATCTGCTAGCCAGTTAGGTTTAAGAATTCCAAGAGTTTTATCTTTTTTCTTGCATAACAGATGGTGAGCAGAGGCACAATGAATATTCGCATAAAGGAGTCAACCATTATACGCCCTGCTCAAGAAACGCCCAAACATTGGCTATGGATTTCTGATCTCGACCTGTTGGTTCCGGCAATCCATTCCCCTGCTGTGTGTTTTTACCGGTTGCCAAATGACAATTCCTCCAATTTCTTTGACGTTGGTTTGCTAAAGGAGTCTTTGAGCAAAGTTCTTGTGCCATTTTATCCCATGGCTGGAAGACTAGGAAGGGATGAAAATGGTAGAATTCAGATACAATGCAATGGAGATGGAGTCTTGTTTCAGGAGGCTGAAGCAAACTGTGCTATTGATGACTTTGGTGACTTCTCAGAAAACTCGAAGCTTCTGCGGCTTGTGCCAACTGTTGACGATACAAATGATATATCTTCTTATCCATTCCTCATAGCACAGGTGCAAAGAAAGAAAACAATCGTCATCATTATTTTCTGTTAGTTATATTAATAAATAACTGTAAATATGTTTATTTTGGGTGTCTAGGAAACTCGTTTCAAGTGTGGAGGAGTGTCCCTTGGAGTTGGCTTCAATCATATATTGGTAGATGGAACTTCAATGTGCCAATTCGTTAATGCATGGGGCGAGATGACACGTGGCGTTCCTATAACCAATCCACCATTCTTTGATCGGACGGTATTGAGTGTTGGTGTTCCAACTTCTCCTACATTCAACCACATCGAATACAACCCACCTCCTTCCATGGATACTCCTGCTCAAAATCCCGAATCCATTTCCACTGCAATTCTTGAACTGTCAATTGATCAAGTCAACATCCTTAGAGACAGATGTAACGGAGTTCATGGATCCAATGTCAAGTATACTAGGTTTCAGATCGTAGCAGCACATATATGGCGTTGCATTTGCAGAGCACGTGGATTGTCCAATGATCAAATCAGTACGCTATATATTCCCACAAACGGACGGTCCAGATTAAACCCTCCACTCCACCCTGGATTTTTCGGAAATGTAATCTTTATAACTACATCAAGCGCCTTATCAGGTGATATCCAATCAGAACCTTTGATTGATACGGTTGAAAGAATTCATACACCAATGAAGAGGATGGATGATGAATACTTGAAGTCTGCTCTTGCTTACCTAAAACAGCTACCTGATCCAACTATTTTAAGAAGAGGAGGTTACACTTTTAAGAGTCCTAATCTCAATATATCCCATCTGATAAATACAGGTATGTATAATGCAGATTTCGGATGGGGTCGACCAATGTTGGTGAGGACGATTGCTGTTTCTGATGGAGTAATACAAATTGTACCAAATTCAAGCAATGATGGGAGCTTATCAGTGCTTGTAAACTTAGAAACTTGTCATCTCCAGCCGTTTAACAAGTTGTTTTATGGTATCTTTGAACAATTCAAGAATGCAAGACTCTAGGTATTGATATTGAAGTCTCCAACCAGATGCCTTAGTTTATTACTTGTAATCTTGTCGATTAACTCCTCCGCTTTTGGAAGCAAAGTTTTTTTAATTTTTGTTTATGTATGAGTTACGTTGATGAGAAATTTTTTTTACTTTGTGTTTGTACAGTGTTAGTGGGTAAATGGGATGGTAAACAAAATAATTTTTAAAGAAATTAACAAGTGTAATGTTATCATCTCCTGTATATATGTATAGAGATCTTCTTTTCTATGGAGAGGTCGGTATCATTCAAAATGCGGATTTGAGCGTAAATTTAATTCAAAAATCATATTATTAATTATCCGTATTTATTGTCATTTTATACCAAGTCAACACAATTTTTCCAAACCCATATTTTAATACATAGGAAACGTCTACACTTATATATGAAAATATATTTTTATACTCAACTTGTATATATTGGCAAGTAGGGTCTTAGTCGAGAGCTTTATAAATTAATTATTCAAAAGCTGCAAATGACAAAGAATTAACAAGAAAATCCCAAACGCTTTGACATTTATTTGATCACTTTCTCTCATATATGCAATTTAGCCTTAACGTAGACAAATTAAATACAAATAGTATTTTTGGAATTACATATCTATATATATATATATATATATGTGTGTGTGTGTAATTTCAGTGGCGCATGATGTGTTTATGGATTTAAATATAAATCAATGGACATCGTAGCTCCTGGATTAACTTATTTTATTGCCACCTGCTCTAGCCTGTTGCTAGGATTTTACAATTAGCTAGTTTTTTTAGTCAACGAACTATAATTCTCTCCACGATCGCCGATCTTATCCCCAGTTCTCATCTCGACGGTTCTCAGATCAGAATATTGCAATCTAAGCCAATGGAAATTCGCATAAAG
Organism: Azadirachta indica; assembly: GCA_022749755.1. Classification (NCBI taxonomy): domain Eukaryota; kingdom Viridiplantae; phylum Streptophyta; class Magnoliopsida; order Sapindales; family Meliaceae; genus Azadirachta; species Azadirachta indica. The sequence continues at coordinate 1,241,038 of CM040446.1, read as the reverse complement.
CAGTCTACAATTATACGCCCTGCAAAAGAAACCCCGAAACATTTCTTACCAAGTTCCGATTTGGACCTGGTGGCACCAGCAGTTTACGTTCCCACGGTGCTTTTCTACCGGCCGCGGACAAATAATAATTCTTCCAATTTCTTTGAAGCCGGTTGGCTGAAGGAGTCTTTAAGCAATGTTCTTGTGTCGTTTTACCCAATAGCTGGAAGGCTGAGAAAGGATGAAAGTGGAAGAATTGAGATAAACTGCAATGGAGGAGGGGTTTTATTCATGGAGGCCGAAGCAGATTATGATATTGATGATTTAGGTGACTTCTCACAGGGCTTCAAACTGTTGCCTCTTGTTCCAACTGTTGACCATACAAAAGATGCGTCTTCTCATCCACTCATGGTAACACAGGTACGAGATATATAGTTGCCAAACTCATATGATAGTGCCGAGTTATATTTTTTCTGGAGAGTATTATAATCTTTACTGTATTGTATCCACGGAATAGGTAACTTATTTCAAGTGCGGAGGAGTGTGCCTTGGAGTTAGGTTGCATCATATTTTGGTTGATGGAGTTTCCAAGGGCCATTTTGTCAACACATGGGCTGATATGACACGGGGCCTTCCTATTAAGGTTGGGCCGCTTTTTGATCGGAACATCTTAACTGTCGGAGTACCTAATTCTCCCACATTTCACCACACCGAATATCAACGGCCTCCTTCCATGAATACCCCTAATCAAAATAATCAATCCCAATCAAATCCTGGATTTGAATCCATTTCCACTGCTATCCATAAACTATCACTCGATCAAATCCTCACCCTTAAAGAAAAATGTAAGACGGATCATGGATCTACTGTCAAGTATAGTAGGTTTGAGATCATAGCAGCACATATATGGCGTTGTGTGTGCAAAGCACGTGGATTATCTGATGATCAAGTTACAAGGTTACACAGTCCCACAAGTGGACGGTCTAGACTTAGTCCTCCGGTACCATTTGGGTATTTCGGCAATGTAATCTTCAGTGCTACTTCAATTGCATTTTCAGGTGATATTCAATCAGAACCGTTGAATTGTACAGTAGAGAGAATTCATAATGCATTGAAGAAGATGGATGACAAGTATTTGAAGTCAGCTCTTGCTTACCTAAAGCAACAATCTGATCCGACATGATTGGGACGAGGAGCCAACACTTTCAAGAGTCCTAACCTTAATATAGTGGATTTGTTACAAATGCCTATGTATAATGCAGATTTCGGATGGGGAAAGCCGATTTTTGTGAGACCAGTGAACACATATTTCGAAGGGATATCGCATATCTTACAGAGTCCAACCAATGATGGGAGCCTGTCAGTGATTATAAACTTGGAAACCCAACACATGCAGCTCTTCAAAATGTTCTTTTATGAGATCTTTCTGCAACACCAAAATACAAGATCTCGGTATTGATATTCTAAAACTTTTGATTTATAATAGTCACTGGAATTTTCATGTATACGGTTCTTCCTTTGTTCTTGTGGATTTCTTGTTCTGCTGCAGAAAGTAGGATGCTCGAAAATTTTCATTGTGGAATATACAAAGAAGATAAATAGCACAAGAGATTTATTTCTAATAAACAGCCCCAATCCAAGTATCCAACGTACAAGAAAACACAGAACAATTATTCTTCATACAGCAATGTACTGCTACATAAAATAAGTGCATAAATCAACAACACAGCAGCTCAATAAAGAGTTGCATTACCACCATACACGCAAGATATTTTTTTCCCAGATAATAGCATGGTTACTTCAAATTCGGAAAACATCAGTTTGGAATCGTTCATCATACAAACTCCAATGGCCATACCTATCAGTGTGAAAGACTGATCTGGGGATGTAGAAATTTGGCTTGATAACCTTCACCAAATTCTTCAAATTGGATATGGCATTCACAATATCCCGACTTGTCAAATTTGCACATCCCCACAAATCCAAGAACTCAAGTTTTGTACACCCTTCACAAATTGAAGCAAGGCCTCTAGCTGATATCTTGGAGAATTGAAGTTCAAGCGACTCAAGATTAGGCATAAATTTAGCAATAGCATTGGCCTCTGAGTCCCCATCCTGTGGACAAGCATTTAAATACTCATAGGGTACAACTCCCAAATGTTGTGAAGGATCCAACCAATTCATAAGGTTTCGCTTGAGAACCTTTAAATTTGGGCAATTCCTCCCTACGGCTTCCAGAGATTCGTGAGATATTTCATAACAATAGCTAATATCAAGCTCCCTAATCTTGGAACAACGCAAAGCTATTCTAGACATGGAAGCATCAGTAACATTTGCGCAGCTCCTAATAGAAAGAACCTCAAGATTTGGGCACCTGGAAAACAAAGTCCATAGCAAAAGAACGAAATTGATAACAGAATTAAAGTAAAATCCAAGCTTCAAGAAGAATATCACAGTGAAGGACCAAAATTAACAACACAATTGAAGTAAAAGCCTCATGACAACTTTCACAGCAAAGACCAAAATTGATAACAGAATTGAAGTATATTCCAAGCTTCATGACAACTACCATAGCAAAAGATTGAGATCGATAACAAAATGGAAGAAAAATCCAAGCTTCATAGCAAATCTCATAGCAAAAGACGGAAATGGATAACAAAATTGCAGAAAAATTCAAGCTTCATAACCAAGTCCATGACAAAAAACTGAGATTGATAACAAAATCAAAGTAAAATCCGAGCTTCACAACAAATTTTAAAGCAAAACACCAAAATTGATAAGACAATTCAAGAAAATAAAACCTAATCAGCAATTTCCATTACTCTAATCAACCATCAGAGTCTTTCAATTACAGTAATTCTTCAAATCAATCAAAATCAAATAAACGAAAACATACCTTTCAGCGGCGAAATTGAGAGAGCGATCGGAGCAGTGTCTGGCTTTGATTACGGTGAGAGATCCGTCACTCCATTCGACGACAGATCGAAGCATGGAATCGATTCTTCGCTCAAAGTCGGGGGTCCACCATCGAGGCGACTCAATGACTGACTCGAAGTAAGTCTCGAGATCGAACATCGAGTTGAGAATCGGATCCTTGCTGACCGAAAACCAAGACTTGCAGACGAACATGGGGCCCATCCATCGTTGCTGTAGAGTGAGTCGCGAGAGGATGTATATCAGACACTCGTAAGTCAACTCGGCCCAGTTAGAACTCGCTCCTGACTCACTCTCTCCTCCATTTGTCTCCATTTCTTTTTTTCTTTTTTTCTTTTTTCCTCTTTATGGATAACAGAACAGAACCTATTAATTGTGGGAAGTGCTTTTATATGACAAAGGAAGCTTGTTTAGCCAAACAAACAGAACGGCAGCTCCTCAGGTTGATTAACCGAGTCAAAAAAAAAATTTAATTATTAATAATATATTACCATAGATACATCACATGAATAGATGAACTTACCAAAGAAGTGCCTTTTTGCAAGTGGAACTACCGGAGAAGCGCTTTTTTGACCGACTTCGCAAATGCCAAGATGCTACATCGATACGCCATAATATTAATTTTTTTATTATTATTATTACTATTATTATTATTATATTATCATTATTATCATTATTATCATTCATACATTCTCTCTTTTCTTGTTACTTTCACAAACAGAACATATGATTCGTTTTCCTATTTTTTTGGGTTGAAAGTGCTTAACGCTGAAAATTCATGAAAAAATGCTTGAGACACAAGCAAACCCACGAGAGTTCGACATTATTAAAATATTATTCTTTTGTGCAAACAAGTTGAATGCAGAAAATGTTTTCTTGCAGTGACTTTTCATGAAACAGACGAGAAATACTCAACTGGCGGCGACAAGAGCTATGAAATAGAAGAAGTAAACACCAATCCGACACAGATGCAAATTTGGAAGCATGATTTTAAATGAAGCACCGAAATGGAAATATTTAACACTGTAAACTAAACATCAACTACAGATAGCATTTGAACATCGTCACAACAATGAACAACTTGTTTCCATAACAGCAAGAGAAGCCTGGCATTGCTAAAACTGAAATAGAGACTATGTCAGATACTGGATAAGTTGCAATGCAACATAAATTCCACGTTCTTTCAGTTCTAGGGACGATTCAATAACAACATATAAGCTAAGACAGTAACATCATCAGTAATATAACATTAAAGCAGTTCCACTACAAATAGCGTTTACAATTTAGAAGGAAAAACGGAAAGTAAAGGCGATAAATTTGGTATAGAAACTCCTGGTAAGAGTTCGATGACCAGCATGTGCAGGATGTCTTCCACCGGCATACTTTTAGTTTGGAATTGCTCGTGATAAGATCTACCATGAACAAACCCATCTTATTGTATGACTGACGAAACCCCCACATTTACAGAAGTCTCACATATCCAACCCCTCCAGGCTCAAACACCATTAATAAGTTGAAGCAAGCACCGAAATTCAATGATCAAGACGAGGCATAAATTTAGCAATGATATAAGTTTTACATAGCTTTAAATTTTCATTAGGTATAATTTGTTCTTAGCAGAAAATCAAACACACGATCAGGAATGAAATATATCACAAGGCCTAATTTGCTCCTTTTCTCGCGATGGTAACGGCATATACTATTTTGCATAATAGACTATGCTCAAGGCTATTTAACACTTTGAACATGAAATGTATCTCAGAGAATTAACATTTGGAAGATGGTAAAGAAGCAAACAAACTTACTTTCAATTGAAACCCATCTAATCTACGAAGACAATTCAGTGGAATAACAAAAATTTAGATGGACCCAAAAAAAATTAGAAAACACTGTTGGAAGACTGCTCTTCTGTTTTGACCCCCGACCAAGCGCATTTAGAGCAATAAGGCAAAACAAGATGGCAATTAACATTAAATCAACAAACCTTCAAGGTACACTGGAGAAAGCTATAGTCAAAATTCCTAAGATAAGATAGGCTAGTACGGAATCAAAAATTCCAGTCTGCAGCGGTCGATGAGGCTACAAATTTACTTACATATAGCACAATCCCAAAATGCAGCTTCATAGCATTCAATAAAGCTAAATACCGTGCATGAAGCCAATCAAAATCTCTTGGAAAGTCTTGAGTTGAAAAACTACCATGGAGAAAAAATGAAGCAGCAGCAGCTTATTGTACCTTGAAAGGTCCAAATAAAGATTGCTTACCAGAGTTGATGGAAAATTGGCTAAGACTAAAATGCATCTCCTCTATGCAGCAAGTGTAAAAATATTACTTTTTTTTTTTTTTTAAGAGAACCAAAGATGTGCATTTTAACTAACATCAACCAGAAAGATAGAATTCAGAAATTTGTTTTCATTTCTCCTCCATATTTAAACAGAGAAGAGGGGCACAAAGTAGCATCAATCACATTTTAAGTGAGAGCTCGTTTGACAGAAGATTCAATGGCAAGTAACTATGTCAACAATAGCAGGAAGTTTGTGAAGAGGGTGCTAAAATGCACATCTTAAGTAGTCGTAAAGAAGGAAGATAAAAACATGAGATTAGAAGCCATCAGCACTAGCCGTTGCTTGACCAGACAGAAAAGAGGGAATATGGAAAACAAAGGCATAAAAAAGGTGGGGTGGTGTCTGGTGCAAGCTCCCTCTATTCAGTAGAGTGGAAAAAGTGAGAAGAATGAAATTATGAGGTCGGATGCATTATCCACCCTCATTCTAAGTTTCTGAAGAATCCAAACTAGTTCTGGTAAATATAATGAAATATAGAAAACAATTAACAGCCATAATCCTTATGCAAAGATTTGCCAATAAGCACAGTATTGGATACTTGAACCAATAATTAACCTTGCCCAAACAAAACCTAGCAACAACCCTAGCTGGAACAAGTGATTAAAGAATCTACTAGAAAACAATAATCCCTATGTTTTGAGATTCATGATGTTCATCCATATGATCAAAGATTCTCGCAAGGCCAAAACTATACATAAGTGAGATCAGATATTTTTTGTTCGCACTCTGACTATATAATCAACACAGAAATGTAAAATAATCTGCAACAATAAATATCCAACAATTTAATTCATAAACGAAATTAGTATTCAGATTTTATCAAATTAGACCAAATTCAAACACCTTACATAAAATCAATATACAGGAAAGAGTTTAACATCATAATGTCATGGTGTATATAAGAAAAAGCAGCAAACAGATAGAGGCATCATGGAGCATATAGGGGACGCCTGTACTCATCAAAGTACTCATCGCGATCCACAAACACAATGGCATAGAGTGCATAGATTATTCCAGGAACATATCCTAGAATAGTAAGTAGCAAACAAATGCAGAATTCAACCTGCAAAAAAAGATGCTTCAGCTATAAACTTTGACGTAAACAATCAAAGAAATCATAATTTTTTTAATCTCCAATTGCCTATTAATGCGGATTCAATTATAGAAAATTTTACACTTGACTAGGCCAAATTATTGGAAACAACACCAAAAGATATTGCTAGACTTTGAAATGCGATGGTATTCATATTGCTTCTTTGTTTTCTCATAGGAGAAGCAGCAGGCTACAGAGATGAAAATTAGCTAGCTGAAAAAATAGAAGCAATTACGAGAGAAATGACTGCCACTTTCTCGGTAAACAAAAGAAAAGCCACTAGGTAAACAGAAGTTAGAGAGAGAGGATGAAATAATCTTTGTTTGGTTGCCTAAGAGAAATCAAGAAAAAGTGGGCTCAATTTGATAAAAGACAAAAAAAAAAAAAGGGAAAAAGTTTCATCCTTTCCTCTGCAACCAAACAAAGAATAACAAACAGAAAATTAAGAAGAAAAGTGAGAGAAAATGGAGTCGATAGAGATTAGGTGGGCTTTTTTTGGGCTAGGAAAATGAAAGAAAAAATAACAGATTCGTTGAGATTATGAAAAAATAGTTTCTCGCCAACCAAACAGAAAATAACAAAGCGCATGATGCGAGAAAAAGTTGGAGAACAAAGAGAGGGATTACATGGGCTCTGTTCGATTGCAAATAAAAACTGTAGAAAAAATCAAGTTTCATTCTCTAGTTGAGAAAAACAGTTTCCTTTTTGTTGGGAATCAATCAGAAAACAACAAAAACAAAAGATCAAGACAGAAAGAGAGAGAGAGAGAGAGTGACTCCATACAGTGCAGCAACCATGCTTTAGGCAAACCCCCAAAGGAGGAAGCAAAATCGCGATCAAAATTTCGCAGCAGATTTCACAACAACTGGGCATTTTTGTTTTCCGATGGCAGTCAAATCACAGTAACAGATAATAACGACCTTATAAAGTGTCGAGATGGAATCTTAATGGATAACAAAACAGAAAAGCTCTGATCTTTAATTCACATTAATGAGTTGTGGATTAAGAGTCAACGTCAGCAAAAACATGGAGGTTATAGATTGGATGGTCACGTTAGAGTCATAGAACGACGTCGTTTAGTTCTGATATTCAAATTGGGAATTGAAATTTTAAGGGAGATTTTTAACAGTAACCAAATTAGGAATCTAATTTTTTTTTACGTTTACATAAATATTTGTGTGACGATTTTTTGGCACGATTAGTCTAATCTGACCACCATTTTCTCCGCAACCAAACCGCGAGAGGAATTGAATCGGTTATGTTTGGTTGCCAAGAAAATAAAAGTAAAAATCAAGGTCCGGTAACAACCAAATGGAAAATAACAGAATAAACATGTACGAAGGATCAAGAATCTGATAAAACGGAGAGAGAGAAAAATGTCAAATCGGCTCCAAACTCTAATTATTCGCCAGCGAAATATGAGAAAATAAAATCTTAATTCTGTTCGTCGCTTGAGAAGACAGGTCTTTTCACGGCAACCAAACAGAAAATAACAAAACAGACATAAAGGACATGTTAAAAGAAATGAAGTTCCAGTTATTTGCTGAGAAAACGGTAAATTCTTGGGAAACAAACAGGGAAAAGAAACAAGAAGAGAACCGTACAGTGCAGCAACCATGGCGGAGGCAAACGCCCAAAGGAGGAAGCAAAATGGCGATCAGAATTTCGCAGAAGATTTCACAGCGAGTGGGCATTTTCGCTAGTCAACAGTAGCAGATAAAGAAGAAGATATTATTATAGTAGGCGAGGAATGTCAATCTCACTCTTAATGGAGAAGAAAATAGCAGAGTTCTAGTTTTCTACGACATGTTTATTGGATGGTTGATTCGTCAACTTCAGTGTGAACTGAGAAATGAATAAACTAAAACTACGTCGTTCGAAATTATACTAGGATTTTTTGAAGATTGATTGGGCCGGCCTGTATGGTTTCTAAACGGACCCAGATCTGGGCCATCCTGACAAATTAAGAAATTAATTATTAGATAAAAAGCCCCTAATCAAGCTTTAATAATACTTTATCTATGTGGAGCCTAATTACCTCGTTAGCGTAATAATACGGCAGGATTATCCAAAACATGTTATGTAATTAATTATTTGAAATTTGAGACAAGGAATGAAACAGTGAGAAAAGAGTAATGCGAATTAAATGTTTTTGATAAAATTTTCTTCATGTACATGTATAATATTACTATCATTAATTAGTAATTTAAAGATATTTAATAAAAAAATTGTGAAAAATTGTTAACGCACGTCCAAGATTTTCAGCGTGGCACTGTTGTGACGTGTGACTGTACACAGAGATTCTCAACGTCGCACTGTTATGACGTGTGACTGTACACAGACGAGAAGAAAAATCTCTGAGATCACGCGGGCTGCTCGAAGCTCGTAAGCCGACACCCCCTTTAACATCAGTCTAAGGGACCCTATTAACCCAATCCAAAAGTCTTCCCGCGCCGTAGAAGCGCGTGATACAAACGTAGCAACCCATTTTTTAACACGGTCCAAATTTTCCCCGCGCCGTACCAGCGCGTGAAGCAAACACACTTCTTTACATCATCCACCCCATTAATATTATTCTTTCTTTTTCTTATTTTATTTTTCCGGCAAAGCACTACGATAATGGCTCGAGGATTCTCACTTTCTGTGTGATCTGTCTACGGTTCAATGGAGTTCAAATTTCGAGCAGTTGACGATAGAACGACGCCGTTTCTCTCTTCTTCTACTTCTTCTCCGAGCTTGAGTTACTTCTCTGAGCAAGCATTGCGATTGCGAGGTCCGTACAGATCTATCTATCTATCTATCATCGTCATTGTCGTGTGTTTGGTTGCTGAGAAAACTAAGAGAGGAAACGAATATAATTTTTTGATTTATTTATTTATTTTTTATAACTGTTGTAAGTGTTTTTGGAGTAGTTAAAACCACGTTTGCGTCTAGTCTTTGCCTGAAATATACGAAACTGCTATTTTATTGTTATTTTAAATCAAAAAACATTTGAAATGCTATTTAGAGAAGCACTTAATATACCCAAAAAAAAAAACATTTTTCGGGAAAAAGGCTTGTGATTTGAGATGGTTTTGAAACAGCAGTTGATAAGTGCTTTTTCAGACAGCGGTTTTGATGTGCTATCAGAGAAATCGCTGTGGGGAAAGCACCCCAGGCAGGTAATAAGCCTTTGAAACGTAAGATTTCTGTTTATTTGAGTTGAATCCGGTACATTTGGAGGATTTATGATAATTGCAATAGGATATCATTGTTCTTAATTATTTTCTTAGTCTTATAAATTAAAAATAGAAGTTGATAAAAATTTTGTTGCTGCATGTTCTCTATGAGCGAACAGAACAGCATCTGTCAATAGGATGAATGAAAAGACAAAACCATGATTTTTGAAAGAATTTGAAAAGACGACCATTCATCAGAGCCTTAGTTTTTGTGTCATCAAATCATATGTCAAAACTTGATAATTCAAGTTTCCTGCATTTCTCCATTTTCTCAGCAACCAAACAGTCCCCTCTCTCTCCCTTGTTCCCATTTTCTTTATGTTCATTGTTCAATGTCAATTGGAAGATGCTCTGCTCAGTTAGATTAGCACGTTTAGAAACTTCGGGTCTGTTTGATGTATAGTTTACAATTTTTTCATTGAAAGCAAGGGATACAAAACAAGGAAAAAGAATTTTGCTTGGAGCTGCCAAAAACGGTGTTTTGATACAATGACTAAAACTGGGTTAAATCTTAAAAACAATTAGTTTATTTTGTTTTACTTTATGAGATTGTATTTAAATAATATGCAAAAACTCTGAAATGTGTCAATAAGTTTAGAGAATTGTTGTTAGTTGTGAACCAATTGCCACCTTAATTTTTTTGGCGTGGAAGCAGACCTCATTTCTTAGTCCTTTCATCTAATTCTTACGGCTAATGAGCTCAATATTTAAAAAACAAAAAGGAAATTGAAGATACTTTGGAGTAGAGGTAGAATAGAAAAGAGGGAAAAAGTAACTTCAGAATCTTGAAGTGTTGCCTGCATAAAAGCTTATATCGTTTTGCCTCAGTTTCTCAGCAATCAAATGGACGTATGTTACGATTTTGACCTAATATAAAGTTTCTCTTCCAGCTAACTATACAACAGCCCCAAACTTCATGCTGCCAAACCCAAGAGACTTCTACACAATCCAGCATGAGATTGAGGAGAGGATCAGGCAAGGAGTAATTGCAGAGAATGTGCGTCAGCGATTGCTTGAAGAAGAAGTCAGGATACTCAGGAGAGAGCTGATGGAAAGGGAGATGGCCATGCAAGGTGCAAGTAGAACAGGCTTATCAATTGATGAAAGGCTGACAACGGAGCTCTACTCAAGGTATCCGTTAATGCACCACCTCAATAACCACTGGCTCGAGAATCCATTAGCATTTCCTGGGAATCACAACCTGGGATTTGGACATAATGTGCAGCCTCCTATTTTGCCACAGTTTTCAGATGCTGCAAAAGATGAGCTTAGGAGTGCCTTGGAATTTACCCAGAAGGATAAACTGATTATGCTGGTCAGTGTTCAGTTTGCTGATTTATACAATTTAAATTATGCTTTAGGTATCAATTAGTTTCTTTATGTTCAAAATTGGTTAGTGACTCTATTTAGGGGTGCACACAATTAGGTGATAAAGGAGGAAGCATCTGAATGATAATGTTTCATTTAGCTTTTTGTCTAATTGAGTTTATAGTCAGATTTCTACACTATTTAAGGGATTACTTCTAATTTGGCAGCATTTTTCGGAGACCAATAGCTCTCTTAGTTTCTTGGTTGTGACTGTTTTCTTTCTTTCCTTGGCTGCAACAAGGAAAGACTGTTTTATGGATTATGGGCTATCATTACAAGACTCATTTTTTAAAGTGGTTCTGGATTTCCTGCATGCTTGCTGAAACTTCTTGGGATATTGATGACAATTACTAGTCCTTTCTCAGAGAATACTATTTGAATGGGACTGCAAGTATAATGAGATTGTTGTTTTCAGCTCCCATGTAGGGTATGTGCATCTCAGCTGTTATGAGTTTTTTGTTTTTCTATTAGTGAGTTCTGTTGTCAGTTTTGCGTTTTCAAAATATATTTAGCTCTGTGCAAGTTTAGTGAAGTTTGTTTATTCATGTCCTGGCATAGAAAGTTTTTGTAGTATAGCTATTTTGTGCCGATTTATATTATTTAGTTTGTAAAATATATTTATCCCTATGCTGTAGTATCACAAGTCAAATATTGCTGACAAAAGCTATTGTGCTTTTTTGGTGAATTTTAAGTTTGAAATTATTTCTATAGGTTAAGTGGTCTCAGGGCTAGTTTGGGATTGCTGTGGATTTTGAAAAATCTACTTCTGTTATGCTATAGAAATAATCAGTTTTAAAGAGAATCAGTTTAATGTTTAGTAAATTTTATTTTTAAAAGTGTTGTGAATTTGAAAATCAGTTTTGTGTGTTTCATAAATATATTGTTAAAAATATTGTAACGACATAAATGACTAAAATGTACACAATGAATACTAATAAATAAATATTACTTTAAGTGTTTAATATAATATAATATAATATAATATATATATAATTTATGCTTACTTAAAATAATTTATGAAAAAATATATATCATAAATAAAAGGGACAAGGCCCATTATCCCATGCTTTTTCAGCTAATGCACCATTACCCCTTTATATTTTGTCTAATATCTCATTACTCCCTTGATTTTTATTTTTTCTTCGATTTTACCCTTCAGTTCAATTAATTTACAAATGGTAAAATCGAAAATATTATAAATAATAAAGGACAAAATCGAAACTCAAGGGGGTGATAGGATATTAAAGAAAATATAGGGGGTAATGGGGTATTAGCTAAAAATTAGGGGGGTAATGGGCATTCATCCTAAATAAAAGTAAAAGTAAAAAAGTAATGAAAAGAAAAAATTTTGCTTTCAACAATTTTATTTCTCAATTAAATTTAAAATTTAAAAATTATTTGTCGGGTTAATTTTGGGTTTTTGTAATTTTAAATGAATATATTTGATATTATACTTAAAAATAAAAGTGCTTTTTAAAATCAGATTTTAAAAAGCAACTCTTTCTTACTTCTCAAAATCTGTTGTAGAATGATGTGATTATGCCAAAAATGATTTTAAAAAAATTTTACCAAACACCAAAAATAACTTTTGGCGGTTTAAAATCATTTTTTCCAAACAGCAATCCCAAACGAGCTCTCAATATCTTACCTATCAGGTTATGCTATTATTGACATGGTGCATGAATACAGGGTTGCTTCTCATGCATACAAATAATGCTTCTATTTGTGGACCATACATAAAAAATTCAACCCTGAGGGAGTGTCATTGTCATTGATCGAGGATTTTTTTTCTCCTTGGATTACTGTAGCTGCAATTGTTTACTACAATATTTTGTTACAGTGGCACTACAATAATCTGGGTAAAAAATAACCTAAGATTGATGTTTTTGCTGATCCCTTGGACGTTGATTTTTCATGTGTAAGCTTTTACTCAGAGAAGTCCATCCCATGTCTAGAGAGCACATGCTTGTACATGCCTTGTGTCTAAGTTATGTGGTCTCATTGAGACCGTGATATCCATATGTCACACTTAAACTTAATTTATTACTTTTTACATGCATTCACTCTTTACATTTTTTAAGTGAACCTTGTATTTTGCATGGAGAGAATAAAAGAAATTATATTGCAACAAGTTTCTAGGAACTTGATTGGATCATGCTCTCAATTGCATTCTATCCAAAATTCTGCAAGCCAAGTGTCCATTTGTGCAAGTTTTTGTCTGTGTTTCATGGTCAACTGTTTTTGCCTATTTTTCATGTTAATATGATATAGCATAGGTATTGAAAGGCTAGATGTATTCCAGCAGATATTAGATTTAAACATTATTAATACGAAGAAATAGTTGGTGTTTCTTTTTATTATTTTTCTGATGCATTCTAGGCTTCTTCAATGTCTTTGCAACCAGGCAGCAACCAGATGTTTGCTCCTATTTTTTTTTTTCCTCCTGAGACACGGTGTGCATATGAAATTTCAGAAGTCTTTTTCCAATATGCCAGAAAGGAAAATTATTAAAAGAAAGTTGTTAAAATACTCAGTAATGAAGGGGGTTGAGTTTAAAATATAAATATTTTATTTCAGATTTCCAAAATCAAAAAATAAATAGAGCCTGTTGCATGTTGGTTTTCTATCCTTGAATATAATACTCTGTGTTGACTTTGTTTTTGTTGAACCCTTATCCATTAAAGTGATTCTTTCATGTCCACTTGACTGTTTTACTCATTTGACAAATTCTAATTAGCCAGATAGCTTAACAGGATTCCCATGTCTCTTCTTAGTACTTTATGGGCTAGTTTTGATGCAGAAGCATCATAGTTTGTTGGGGAGTATATTTGGACTCACTATCTTTATTTAATTTCAAAAATATTAGCAGTTGGTCATCTATGTTGGTCAAGGTTCACAAGTTCGTTTGATTGGTCATAAGTAGATGAGAGAATTTCTTGACCATGTGTGCAAATGCTAATATATTTGGTTTCCAAATTTGGCAAGTGAGGACATGTGATCCCTACAACCTGGAATAATTCTGTTTCAAAACCTTTTTTGAATGCTCTGAGTTTGCTGTGATCTAAGGGTCAAAAAATGGTTACACTGCTTTACGACCAAATGTGTCATCAACTAATACCGACCGATATCTTTGTCTCTCTCTGTACCTTTTTTTTCTTTGAATGATTTCTTATTTAAATTCTTTCGCTCGTCTTTTTATATGTGTGTTTGTCAGCTGGAGGATGCATATACATGATGTTTCCTCAAAGTATGAATATTAATGCTGGTAAGTGTTAAAATCATCTATTATTTTCCAACTTTTCCGAGCTTGTTAAGCCAGTACTACAAACTATACCTTTGTTTTTCCTTGTCATTTATGGAAGACTCTTGCAAACAGAGTCTGCTAAAGAAGGATTTTTTTTTTACATAAGAACACATCCTTGCTGGACTCTGGATTATGAAACTTGTTGCTAATCTGCAGGTTAACTGATGCATCTGTTCTTATCTACCATTAATGAACCCCAAAATGCGCTATTTCAAGTGCAGTTTGTTGTTTTTCATTGAAATCATGTTTATGGCTTAGAGAAGAATTTTAAATTGTTTGAAAGTATTTGCTGAAAAGTTTTAAGTCCTTTAAGCAAACTGTTGTTCAGTTTTGGAAGAGGATATGTTCATCTTTCATACTTTGAATTATGCTGTGCAGTGCAGAAGTGCTTTTGATTTGTATGCATTGAGTAACCATTTAAATTTTTTTTTTAATTATGTAACTTAAGTACTTAATACCGATCAGTACATATAGAAACAGAAAATTGAGCTCAAAGGAAAAAATTTTGAATTTTCAACATTTATGAGGTGACTAATACATGACTTCCTGGTTGTTTTCTGTGATTTGAGTATTTTTGCAGGCAAAGCCTGATCCAAATCTTTGTATTGCAAAGAGGAAAGCTACCACACCAGCTGCAGGTTCTCATGAACTCTCTTTGACAAGTTTGAAGAAACCGAAGGAATGGAGTTGTGCCCTCTGTCAGGTCAGTGCTACATGTGAGCGAGGTTTAAATGAGCACCTTCAAGGTAAAAGGCACAAGGCCAAGGAAGCAGGACTACTTAGAGCTCAGAAGATGTGCAGCAACAACTCTGCATCACAAGCAGAAAAATCCGGAAAGCGAATCAAACTTGCGGCGAGTCAAGATGGTGCTGGCTTGGAAATGCAGACCAAGGAGAAAGGGAAATCGTCACTACAAGTTGAGAAAACTTTGATTGTTTCAGATCAGAAAATGGAGGGTATAGAAGATCCAAAGAATATAATTGAGGAGCCGCTGGAGCAGAAAAACCTGAATGTAGAAAATCAGAAGAAAAATTTAATGCTGACAGAGAGTGTAAAGAGAAAGCAATCACATAAAAAGAAGTACAAATTCTGGTGTGAAAATTGTCAAGTCGGTACACATGCTGCAGTTGTTATGGAAGCTCATAAAAAGGGAAAGAAACACATTGCTCGGGTTAAGGAAGCTAATCAAAATGGTGCAGCTATCTCCACAGCAATCAGCACAATGATTGTGGCATCATTGGAACCTTCAGAGAAGGCCAAAGATATAGATGTTGTAGTAAAAGAAGCGAATGAAGCAACAACAGAAAATGTTCCTACCGAGAATGCGGAAGATACAGATGCACTGCCCAAAGAAGCAAATGAAGAAACAGCAGAAAATGTTACCAGAGATTTAGATGACACGTATTCACCTACAGTGGCAGATGCTGTGGATGTGAAGAATCAGATTCCTTGATATGCCAAAGGTACTAAATTTTACTCCTCTGTTGTAATTCAGGCATCACTTGGAACATCTTGAATCTGAATGCACCAGCCAGATCACCTCAACATTCAAAAACTTGGAAATTAGACTAATAAGTGATTATTCTACCATCCTATGCTATATAACTTATGTTGCATTTGTAAAAGGTCCACGTATGAAAATCAGTCACTTCTCTTGGAAGCTCTGCTTTATTTGAAAGTGCTTCCTGTTGTCATGTCTCTATTGCAATTATGTCATCATAGTGCAGATTCTTTGAATGTGAGACATGCAATCATGAAATCTAGATGCTCTAAAGCTTTTCTTTATAGCCTCTCATAAAAACAGTAAGTAATGCCATAGGCTCTTAGTACGTCCACTTTTATTTGACCGACAATATTTATGGTTCACCTTTTCACTCACATGTATTGATTCCATCTATAATAGTCGCTACAGCACTTTAATCTCATACTCTTAAGTGATTTTGAACATCTTGATTGTAATCTAATATCGATTTAAGTTCTGTTTATTTGTAGGTAGATAGATGGTAGCATGGCATTTGGCAAATGCTTCAACTGCGCCACTCTGAAGATTGATTTTCTTATCTATCTTGTCAATACTTCCTTAAGATGATTTTCTATTAAACTTTTCTTAGTGTTTAGTTTGTAAGATCTGACACTAGTCTCCAGTTTGGAACAATGAAAATCATGGGATTTTAGTAATAATGGTTCCCATTGTAATTCACGTGATTTTTTTTAAATTTTAAAAAAAAAAAAAAAGAGTTGAGTAAGTTTATCACCTCATTAAGATTTCAGCCGTTTTCTACAATCTTACCCACTCTTTGACTCTTAGAAGTTTATTTATTTATTTTTATTTTTTGGTTGTGCATTGTGTGGTTCAGAAATCTTAAAGACGCTTTGGTAAACTTTTCTTACAAGAAAAAATCATGGATGATGATGTAAAGAGCACAAACATTACAGTTTGTGCCGTTTAAGTTATTTTTCCACGAGAATCACTTAATTATTTCTCCAATTTTTAACACAGCCCATTCAAAATCATAAAATCTCTACTTCCACGAGATTAATTCGACTTTTCCTTTATCCTCTACTTTTTTACAGCAGCTAATGCATGAATCATGGGATTAAACTGCAGCATAAGAGGGGTAAAGTAGAGATAAAGGAAAGATTCCTTTCAAGCAATTGCTACCAAACAAGATTAAAACACAAGCAATGAAACGTTACTTCCATTACAAACAAACAAATGTGGAAACTTCTTGGGGTTTCAAAAAACAAATTCTTATCAATCAAATCATAGCCACAACCACGACCTCTACTATTTATAAGATTCCAAGCTTTAAACTTTTCTTCAAAGGATGTGAAGGCCGGTCGCCAAAGGGATGATTCAATCAGCAGTTTTTTCCAAGAAGCGGCATCAAGTCATAAGCACTCCTGGGATCTTTACCAACCTAATAAGTTGGAAAGCAAAGGAACAAAAATTGGAATCTCACAACTGCTTCTAATTCACCCCATCCGAACCAAGGGAACCCCAGATGCTTTGGGGAATGCTTGTGAAAAAATTAACAATAAAATGCTTTCAGATGTCCAAAGGCGCTTTTGAAAATGTTAATTGAAACAAATTTTATTCCTGAACCTGATCAATTCCTTCATCTCATATCTATATATACTTAATATGTAAAATTATTGTCTTTTACTTTACAATGAGAAGAAAAAAGTAAAAACAGTAAGATGATAAGTAAAAACATAATAAGGTAAACTTTCCAAGCCTTCCAAAATATAACTAAGAATGATTAAAGTACTTAAACTCTCAAAGCAACCTGATCTTGCCATGAAATCTTCCTCTTCCCTGCTCGATTCGCCCCATTTCCAATATTCCTACAAACCGATAACTTCACATCGTTGTGCTGCTCCTCACCTGCACCTCTAATGGAGCTTTTCTTTGATTCCTCTACCTTCCATGGCTCGCTGTGGAATTCTAATTCTTCTTCCTCTCTCTGATAGAATTAAGAGAAACATTACTCGTTAGAAAATGCAAAAAATGGTGTAAAGTTTGCGAATAATTTTCGTTAATGATAGATTACCGATATCTGATTTAAGTCAAAAACTGGAGTCATGTTTTGGACAGCAGCTTCCTTTCGATTGTAAACCTTTTCCTTCTGGTTTAAGTCCAGAACAGGCATGGACTTTTGAAAAGTTGATTCCTTTCCATGGTAAGTCTTCAGCTTCTGGTTTAAGTCAAACACTGGACTGGGGTTTTGCAAAGTAGCTTGTTTATTTTTGTAAGTCTTTCCTCTTCTGTGCAGATCAAACCCTAAAGCTGGGTGTGACAAAGCAGCTACCTTTCTGCTGTGATTTCTTTCCTTGTCTATTGTTTTACTCTGTATTTGTGTATGCTGAGGCTTCACAGAATTATGGTTCACTGTCTGGACCAAAGGCTGGTTTGCCATTAAGAATTCCTGTCGTCTTCTCAAGAACCTATCATTTATAAGTAAAAATGGTTTAGATTATGATTTTTCAGTATACTTGGACTGAAAAATCTATACAAAGTTGAGATTATAAGATTGTACCGGACTTCGCTTAGTAAGGTCAATTTTTTCTGTTTCATCATCTGCAACTTATTTTTCTGGGCTTCCGTTTCCTGTAAAAGGACTAATCATTTCGATTCATCCATGACTAGGCTACTTTGCAATTACAGAAGTTCTAAATACAAATTGCAAAATCAGGCAAGTATGATTCTTACCAATATATTACAAAAGGCAATTAAAATATAAGGAATTCGAACAAAGGAAAGCATAAAAAAATGAAGGAAAAATATAACTACAAGAACTCAAAAAAGGATTCATTAAAAATTATGTTGAATATCAAAAGACATAGACACGGAAGGACAAGCTTTCAACAAAACATATCCAAACAGATGAATAAGATTAAAGACAGACTCCAGAATACAATGAACCTGGTTTCAAGCTTCTTTTTTTTTTTTTTTTCTTTGTTTTGATGCTCAATCAATAAAATCTCAAAGGTTTAATCATTTATTAAGAAGCTAATTAAAGATATTTTGGATGCTTAATCAGAACCAATTTAACGACAGAGAACATAACTATTTGGGTTAATTTGAACTATCTGGTCTAATTAAGCTTGCTCATAGTACAAAATCATTTACCAAAATCAACTTTTAAGCTCATTTCTGACCTGATCTCACCACTTTTTAGAACCACATAAGATCCAAAGCAAACAATTTTTTTTTGATTCTAGGCTATCAAAAAACAAGGCATAAACACCTCAAATCAAGAAAACCCAGAAAACCATGAATAAAATCCAACAAAGTTTAAATCAACCAAAAACTAACAGATCTGATCAAATCCAATAAAAAAAGGCAATACCTTTAATAACTCTTCGTAGTCCTGCATAAGACTCTGATGCCTGAACCTTGCCCTCGGATCATCATAACCAGAAAAAACAGGAGTTCTCTCCATTGATGCTGCTGCAACAGCACCTTTCATCTTCTTCATCATAGATCACAGAGAAAACAAAACTACCCACAAACCAAAAAGCCAAGAGCTATCTAGAAGGAAGAGAGATTTGGAAGGGAAGAGAGAAAAAGAACACAGCTGATGATAAATGAGAAATAGGGATATAGATAAAAATAAAGAAAAGAAAATAGAGAGGGAGAGAGAAAGAAAGAGACGGACGAGGGAAGAGAGAGGAAGGTTCTTTGCTTTCCTGTTTTCTCTGTGAAACTCTGACCAAGACAAAGAAAGAATGAAAACCCAAAGAGCCCACATAATTTTCGGTGAAAAAAATGTTTTCTTTCTTTTGAAAGAGAGAGAGGGAGTTTTGAGACAGTGATGAAGATGGGATTTTTTTGGGTGTGTTGCAGAAGGGTATTTCTGGTAAACACGTTTTAACATATGTTTGAGAAAGCAGTGAGTTTTTTTTGTGTGCATGAGATAGGTTTGGTTGGAGGAGATTTGAAGACCATATACAAACGTTACTACAACAACAAAAACAAAAATAACAGCAACAACAGCATATTTTTCTCTTTCCACACTTTGATATTTTTCTTTCTATTTTGTTTTTCTTCTACATAAATATATAAACTTTGGTCCAGCTGGGCCATTGAAGAGGAGGAGGTGGGTGCGGACTCATTCTTTGTTTTTGTAGAGTCTTCCATGTTTTCTTCTCTCTTGGGTGTGTTTTTTTGATTTGTTTCAGTGAAGACAGAGAAAGTTGGACAAGACTTGCAAAGGCAGGCTTAGAGAGAGATGGAAAGGGGTTGAAGAAATATAAAAATAAAAGATTAAAAAAGTCAAGAAGATAAAATGAGATGATGCGGTTTTCCTGATGTGTAGCTGTTGGTTGCACCTTATTTTCACGCTTTGGATAGGTGCTGCTCTTGTGCTGTGCTTTTGCTGGCTGTTGTGATTGAGAGCCTTTCAACGCGAAAGGGAAAGATGCTCTTAATTTTTTTCTTGTTGGGATAATAACACTTAGCTTCCTAATCCTTTACATGTTCACAAATATATCTAAACTTTATCCATTCATAACAAATAAGCCCCTGATTTCCAATTGAAGTTTAACAAACGAATAGTTCCAGTCACCTATTAAAATAACAGAAATACTTTGTTCTTATTAAGATGCATCCTTCAACATTGTAAGGATACCACTGTCATTCCAATGAGATTATGATGCATTTGTTATAAAAGACTAAATTTTGCTTTTCCTTCTCAAATATGAAATATTAGCGACTTATATGTTATTATCCTCCATTGTTATTATTACACACCCCAACAACACCAATCCTGGAGGTCCATTATCCCATTGAATTTCCTATAATACCCTTTTCCCTTTCTTTCCCGTGAAGAATCCTACTCCTCTTTCTCTCTCTCTATCTTTTCTGCTTTTTTACCTCCTACATCCCTTTCCCACATCTAGCAGTTAAACCCACAAACAGTAACCCCCATTTTAGGCTTCAAGCCAGCAAAAGAAAACAAAGCCAAAATCCCCATTTCCAAGTGTGTGTATGTGAATCATCAAACCAGAAAAAACATTGCCATTTACCCACTAAAGAAACCAACAAAATCAAGTAGTATTCATGTTTCCAATCAATACCTAATCACCACCTAACTTTCTCTCCCCCAATCTGAAATTTTTATGATTTTTTGTGCATGACACCACCCTATTGTGTAAAACCCAGTCACTATAATTGAATTGGATTGAATTCTACTCTTAAGTTTTCTTGGCCTTCTAACTTTTTCTTTAATGTTGAAAGGAAAGAAGTTTTGAACTGCATATTTGCAAACCTACCAGATTGTCCCTGTGCCTCATAAGTTGAAGTTAGAGCACATATAGCTGTAAACAACAGTGCTGAAAAGCCCTGAAATTTTGGGCAGAATTTTTCAGCGCTTGGAAAAGGACGCTGAAGATAATAGACCGAGAAAATTAAAAAAAAAAAATTGGATAATAACATTTGGACCCCAATGTTTACAATTCTTTTGTAGACAACATTTAGTTTTTTAGTTATAACAAATAGGTCTTTAAATCTTAATGAAATATCAATTTTAATTACCAGAAAGTCAAGAGTTATAATATACCATTATGGGTATTTCAATTATTTTAAAGGATAAAAGATATTTTTGTCCTTGAAGTATAATTTAATAGACTGATTAATTCGAAAGATTCTAAAAATTCTTACAAATATCTTATAGTTAGTTGGTAATGTATATTTTTATGTAATTGTTACTATATTCTGTTATTATTTTTAACTAACAAATTCGAGTATTTTAGGATATTATTAAAACTACTTTAAGGAGCTAAATTTTAATAATTAAAAAGTGGGTTGGAGACTATTTTGTTACAAATGAACAAATTTTGTCCTTATTTGTAAAAATATAAAAATTGAAAGAAACAAATATTAGAACCAAAAAATGTTTAAAACAATGCAGAAAAAGCTGGTGGGTTCTTTCTTGTAGTTTGGTTTCATGTCGGTAACAATGACGTTTAGGTGACCAGACCCTTAAGGAGTAAACAATTGATATATATATATATATATATATAGGGTTTTAACACATACTCCTAGTTTAAAATTTTAATACTTAAAATGCAAGGTTTTAAGAATGATGAAAAATTAACATTTACCTCCCCTGACGTTTGGTCTTCTAACATATAGGAAGAATGTTTGGAGAAAGAAACACATACCTCCCTTACAGCCATCCATCTCCATTCACTTTTAATTAAAAAAGACTAAATTATCCTTCATTTCCAATAATTTAAAACAGGATGATTTTGCTCTCACCAACGTTATAAACAAGCTTTGATGGAGAGTGTCATAGATTATTCTCAAGCATTTTACCTAACTCATTCTCTAATACTTATCAACATTTTTAATTTGGTTATAATAATTTTGAAGCAAATTGAAGCTTGCACGTGTATAATCCATCAAGTCTTATAAGGGAGATCTGCATTCAAAGGCCATTATTGATTCCTACAACCATTTTCTCTCTCTCTAAAACCCATCTTCAAAATAACTAATTAACTACCAACTTTCATTAATTTTTTGGTTTCATATTTTGACAACGCATCATGCTCCAAGCAACAATATTCTTTAAGTTTTCGATGCTTTGTTCTCATAATATAAATGATCCTTGATCTTATTAAGAGTTTCATTTTTCACAAGTAGGTATTATTCCTGATCTTATTGGGAGTTTCAATTTTTCACAGGTGGGTATTAAGGTAAAAGAAAGAATGGAGAATGAGATAAACCTACTTCCCTTAGTTCCTTCTGCTATCGTTGCTACCAAATTTATGTCAAAATTCAAGCTTATCTGGTTAATCAATTATCATCTCTTGACCCATCAATCCAAAATCATACTATGAGCACCATAAAACACTTCTTTGAAACACAACTCAAAAACCACCTAACCATTGTAATATAATTCACTTGTACCCATAAAGCATTGAATACAAACAAATAAACAACCAATTACTTGATTGAATCAAGAAATAATTGTTCTATAGAAGCTCTTAAGCCTTATTACAACTATTTGAACACTCAACTTTGCATGATTTAACTCAAACTTAGTATTCCATTGGCTTTCTCTCCCTAAATTCAAGTTTAGAAATGGCGCAAAAATACTATCGATCTTCCTCCACACAATCGATCCTCATAGCCATCAATTAAGAAATCTAGTCGGTCGAACAACCTATTGCTTTGTACTTTGACATGTCATGCATTTCTTAGTTTGAAAGATGGAATTAAGCTATATGTCACGGCACGAGAAATCGCATGTTGGCTGGGTGTGCTGGGGTGTGACAACTCAAGCACATTGATGTTTCATGGTGCAAAGTCGGCTTCAGTCTCAAGGGCTATCATGTAGAGGGGACTTAGACCACCCCTGCCCGAACTAGTCGGGGACTGAAGCCGTCCTCCTGATGAGGCCAAGGTAGGCCGAAACCAGTTGAATATGCGACGGGATAACAAGGCTTACCCTCGACATGGGGGTCTACGAGGGTGCCGCACGTGCCTTTCCGCTGGGCGCGTGACAGATGGTATCAGAGCAGAAACGAGAATTTCCGCAAAATCTCGCTACGTTCCTGACTCCTGTGGGAATCCACCGAGATGGCCGAGGATATTAGCTCGTAAGATTGGGCGAGGGAAAACGGGGTGTCTATTGTGTGACCCTTTGCCACGCAGCCTCGAATGTGGGCGTGCTCGCACAATGTTGTGTCCTGCGGTATGGGGATCTTCCTGGGGGGGAAGATGAGCATTGTGGTTTGAAAGGCAACCGCATAGCGCCTCATCTACGCCAAGCACTGCTACCACCGTACGTCGAGGATGGCGTACTCGCACGACGTGGTGTTATCGTGTTCTCTTTATGGGAGTCTCCTTAGCCCGGAGGAGATGGGCGTTATGGAGTGGAGCGGCATGCAGGGTAGGACCTCGATGGTCTACCAATTGAGCTGGCGAAAAATTTGAAGATGGCCGCGTGCACGAGGACGTGCACGATTTTCGGTGGTGGAGAATGTCACGGCACGAGAAATCGCATGTTGGCTGGGTGTGCTGGGGTGTGACAACTCAAGCACATTGATGTTTCATGGTGCAAAGTCGGCTTCAGTCTCAAGGGCTATTATGTAGAGGGGACTTAGACCACCCCTGCCCGAACTGGTCGGGGACTGAAGCCGTCCTCCTGATGAGGCCAAGGTAGGCCGAAACCAGTTGAATATGCGACGGGATAACAAGGCTTACCCTCGACATGGGGGTCTACGAGGGTGCCGCACGTGCCTTTCCGCTGGGCGCGTGACATATATCTCTCTTTATAGATCAACTCACTGCTTTGCAATACTCAACAAAGCACAATTAAGGAAGATAACCTTTTGCTTTTACCATGATACTCTTGAAACAAACGGTAGAGTAATGAAAACGAATAACCTCAGGTGGGTGTATGTGCTTCTTTTCCCAGACATTCTCTCTAAGTGTTAAAAGGCCAAACCTTAAGGGAGGTATGTGTTAATTTTCTTAGAAAACCTCAACATCTAATTTGATTGAAATGACGATAATGCCCTTCATTGTAACAAAATAAAATTCAACAAATTTAATTTGAATTTATTTAATATCTAAAAAAATAAAAATTTCATTAATAGTAAATTTAATTTATATTTAATTAATATTTATCCAAATCCCCCTAATCTTTAAATTATTTTCTTTTCTTATACATTAACTTACGCAAATCTATTGTCAACATCTCTCTCTCCCCTTTTCAAAACAAACCTTATTCCATACACCATAAATTATTGTACAAATCCTAGTAAAAGCACCTACTAATCCAACAATGGCTAGTGCAAATAATTCCTTAATCCCTTTGTATGGAAAATCTGATGAAAAAGACGCAAAAGATGATTGTGGAAAATTTAGTTGTCAATCCACAAGTAAAATGTTAACTCAAAATAGTGGATTCAAATGAAATTCCTTCGATCCCATTAACAGAATAATCTCCTCCGCTGCCCAACAAACCATTAATCCATTGAATTTTCGAATATCGCAACTACAATTAAACCCAAGAGTTAAAGCAAAATACTCAAACTAAATACTATCTTATTTCATGATTCCATGGAAAGCGGCAAAATTGGTAAAATTGATACCACAAGCATGATTCATACAAGCATCAACGTGTTTCCAAACTCTCTTTCAATTTGATTCCCAATAAAGCTAGTTTCCCAACAACGAACTCGACTATTATACTCGACTATTTATTTTAAAAATTTTATATTATTTTCTTATAATATAATTTAAAAAAATTATCTATTAAAATAAATATACAATTTTTTTAAAAATTATTT
Organism: Azadirachta indica; assembly: GCA_022749755.1. Classification (NCBI taxonomy): domain Eukaryota; kingdom Viridiplantae; phylum Streptophyta; class Magnoliopsida; order Sapindales; family Meliaceae; genus Azadirachta; species Azadirachta indica. Next base: position 1,215,990 of record CM040446.1, on the reverse strand, counting down.
GTTATCATCAAATAATAAATTTTTATTAAAAACTCTATTTCTAAAAATTCTATTAATAAAAACTTTACTTCAACAAATTCAACTTGAAAAGAGAGCCCTAGTATGGGTGTTTGTGTTCATGCTTGTTTGGCATACTAAACAACTAATATTTTGAATTTTTAGTAACCAAACAACTAATGTTTGTTTTCTTAACTCGACCAGTATAAAATTTAAATAATAAAACTCTATTTAAAAAGTTATATTAAACAACTTTTTAATATTTATACTTTTAAAATTAAACCAAAAGAAAATAGTTATAAAGAATTTACATATAGATGATTATAAATTGTCATATCCCAATGAACTGCAAAATTATTATTTGATTTTAACATCAATTATATCAAATAATTATTGCAAAATTTAAAATCTATAGCACAAAAGTCAGAAAATTCTAGCATAAGAGCTAAAATTTTGACCATAAATTTTAATGCAAAAATTAAAACTCTTTAACTTAAAAATTCTAAAGCAAAAGTTGAGTCATCTTAAATGTCTATTAATGAATCCATTAGAAAATTACACGCATATTTTGCTTTGTCTAAGATAATTTGGGCAAGAGGCCCAAATTACTCGAACATAGGCGCTTACGAACAAGACCAAGTTATTGGTTTGGGCCCATAATTAAAATCTAAACTTTTACACAGGTCAAGAACATTTAACTGCGTGTCGTACTGTAAATGGTCCGTTATATACAAAACTGTAACTACATGTAACTCAAGCTCAGACAGTATAACAGTTAAAAAGGCAAACCAGTGAACCACTATATTTTCAGAAATCGATACTTCTCAGGTTCAGCCTAAGATTATCCAAAGCTACTGAGTGCTAGCAATGGCTTCGACTAATGCTGTAACAGCTCAGATTTCGAGTATTCACTGGAAAAAGCCTTTTTCTTCATCTTTTTTTCCCAGTAAGTCTTTTTTTTTTATTGATTTGATGAGGGAAAGTTTGAATTTTTGTGTTTAATTTTGTTGGAAATGAGGAATATATGTTCTCGTAGAAGGGATAAAAATGGGAACCTTTTTTATGCGATTCATGTTTACATTCGGGGAATAATTTTGAATTGTGAATTTCCCAGTTGTATATATTCTTTTTATGATTATGGAATGAAAGTGTTTTGTATGTTTTTGTGTTGAGAAATTTGAAGTTGTGTTTTTGGTATGTTTTCTGATGCAAGATGTTATTGATTTGTTCATAAATATTGTTGTACAGTAAGAATAATTTGGTTTCTCTGTGACGTTTTCGTGGCTTTTAATAACTAGGTCATGCTAGGTTACGGACTTTTTCCCTCTATGGTTGTGCAAGCAAGCCAATGAATTTGTTCAACTTTAGAACCATTCTTTTGGTTCCAATTTTTAGGAAGAATGAAAAAGAATCACCAAAATAACCTATTTTGAAGGAAATGTGATTCAATATCGGGGATATGATTATAAGCCAATGTTGAGAAAATTTCTCAACACCTGTCTCCCATCATGGTCTCCCATTTCAAGTCGCTGAGAGGTTAGCGGACAGTCGAGAGAATTCTCTGTTGGCTTTAGTGCGAGTGGTAGAACAGTAAGCCGGGTTTGGATAATCCACTGAAGACTCCAATAGTTATTAACTTATATTTCTAAGAGTTTAGACAGCATACAAATTAGCTGGTCTATTTGGGTTCAGCTAATTGAGTATCGAAGGTTTCTCATTTCTGATGTTCTCTATTTTTGGCCTGAATGTGGATCATCGGTTGGCTAGAGGTTAAAACTACTGGCACTGTGGAATTTATTTCACAGTCTCTACTATTTTCCTGTAAATTTTTCATATATGATGCAGGAATAATTGCTTATATATATGTTTGTTCCACTGCTATTTCCAGATAATGTAAATTTAAATGCAACTGGTAAGGAGATTATATCATGGTCTGGTCGGCAAAGATCTGGGCATAATTTTAGGTCTCTCCGTGTAAATGGTCTGTTTGGAGGGAACAAAGATAGTAATGAGAAGGGTGACGAAGCACCTTCAAAGGTCAGTCTTGTTAAACATTTCTTCTAATCAGCATTATGTGTGCTTTCTGTATATACGACAAAGCTTTGTGCATAGCCGAATTGTAGCTTAAACATCGTCGATGTAATGGATGGTGCAAAAGTTAATGTTGAACTGACGTGATTGTGCATTTATTTGCAGGATGAGATTGTGTTGTTATTCTTATCTTTTCATTAACACTAACACCACTTTGCCGTTCGTTTGATTTTAGGCAGGAATTCTTGGAAATATGCAGAATCTATACGAAACTGTGAAAAAGGCACAAATGGTTGTCCAAGTTGAGGCAGTTCGGGTGCAAAAAGAACTGGCTGCGTATGTCTCTTTTCTCAAATATATTGTTTTCTGAGTTTGAGTTTCGCTCTGCTTTTATAAATTTCATCTTGTTTTCATTGTGTATTGCAGAGCTGAGTTTGATGGTTATTGTGAAGGTGAGCTAATTAAGGTATGTTTTTCTCCCAATCAAAAAATTCCCTTTCTTTGGTGTTAGGAATTCTGTTTGCTCACTTTGCATTGCTTAAAATAATCCAACCTTTTTCTCTTTTATTTTTATTTTGAAAGCTTTAAATTCATTTAGCCTTATCTTGAACTGGTATATGAAACGGGGAAATGTGTTTAATTTTTCTCATCAAATCGAAGACTGCAATATGACTTCTTTTTCTAGGTGCAGTCATATTACCTTCTTTATTGCCAAATCTTCTATCAAAATTAACAAGTGTCTTAAACCAATTTCATCTTTTAGGTAACATTGTCTGGAAACCAGCAACCAGTACGCACAGAGATCACTGAGGCCGCAATGGAACTAGGCGCAGAAGTGAGTGCATAAAACTTAACCATCTCATTTCTGTTTCATTTCATCATATACTCTTTTTCACTGTCTTATCACTCCTTGCCTGATGATTAAATGCATATACAAAATTTTATGCATAAAAAAGTGCTTCTTTGATGAATGTATTGCCACAAACTGATTAGGGCTGTGGATTTGTCTGATTCTTGCATTTTGAATAACTTGTATGAAGATTCTGAACTTCATGATTGTTGTTGACAAAACAATACATTGGGTTTCATGTTTTGAACGCAAGACTCAACTGTTGTATATAGTTTCTGACTTAGTGATTGGCTGCTAATTTATATGTGGTTTTATGTTTGAAGAAACCTTGACCTCACAATTTTTACATGCAGAAAGTCTCACTGCTAGTTACCGAGGCATACAAAGATGCACACCAGAAGAGTGTTCAGGTAAGAATTTATTGACCTTATTCAAATTACAACGATTATCACTCTCCCATCATTCACTGGACTAATAACCTTGACCTCCCAATTTTCTCAGGCCATGAAGGAGAGAATGAGAGTGATCTTGCTCAGAGCTTAGGAATGCCACAAGGCCTAAGCGAGGGATGAAAGTAAGAATGTTTTACATACCAGTATCCACGATAAGCTTCAATTTTGTCCACAAACCAGGATGAATTGCTAATTTGTATTGTGATATTAATTATTTAGGGATTTTTTTTTTTATGTTGCTTGTCTTAAATTCAGAGTAGTAACACTATTTGGAACTCGTGATTACAAGAAATTTGAAATTGTTTTTTCCTTGATACATTTATAATGTCTGTTCCCTGTATTTCTTTTTTTTCACAGAAATATCTTAGATATTTCTCGCATTGAACATTGCTAGCAATTTGGATTCAGTTCATCTGAAATCTCTCTTTGCTTCCTGCTATAAAACATAGAATAATACAAATTGTCTGAATAATAAGAATTCTAATTTGAATGAATGATTCCTACTCTAGGGTCTTCACTCATCATTTTGATGAAGAAGTTTGCACTAAAATGTCTGTAGCTTCGAGAAATGTGTTAAGATTTCGGCAATTCCTTCCCTGCCAAGAATGATCTGAAAAGAATGAAAGCTCTTTTGGGCTGAAACAATGGAACTTCATGCCCAGCACCTCTTATTGTAGCAAATGTTAGCCCTTTGTAAACTTCTGTCCATCCTCCAACCTGTGAGAGCAACAGAAGCATGAACAAAAAAAGGAGAAAAAAAATTTGAAAAACATGTAACATACCTGGTTCCCTGAGTACCAAGGATACCATGGAATTTTAACGGGGAGGTTGAGATGGCTGAGGGAAAACCTCGTGGCAGTCACTGGAACCACAGAATCTGTATCTCCACTGCAATTGAAACATAACCAAATGAATAAAAAAATTTTGTGAAAGTGGTTATTTAAAGTAAAAACTGCACAAAATTACCTGAAAACCCAGATTCTCAGGCCAGCTGCAATCAGTTCTTTGTATATTGGTAACACAGAATCTTCAGAATCCTTCCAATTATTAATAAGAGCATCACTGCAAAACCGAAAGGTCAAAGTCATAAAACTATCCTTTTTGCTTTCAGAAAACAATCACAAAAAGGAACAAAGCAAGACCTGCAAGCAGTCCATCTGTATGGAATCCCAGTAACATTTGCATGCAGTGCTTTCTGGACTTCTGGTCTGTTATAATATTTTTCTGCATAATTCTCAGTACAGGGATCATATCCTGAAGCCCTTCTGCGCAGAAGAGTTTTCTTCAGCCTCACTGGCTTTACAGTTACACTACTATTTGGCAGTGCTATGCAAGATGGTGTATAAATACTGTACTGATCAATATCTCCAAACTCATGATTCATTGCATAATTTACAGCATCATCACATTTCTTTGAACTCTTTTCTGATGAGAAATTGCAGTACTTAAGAATCGAATGATAGGTTTTATCTGAAATCATAGAATGACTCCACCAGAATGTAACAGTTCCTATGCTGTCATAGTAGTTGTCTGTCACTGCATTTCCTACCTGAATTTACAAGTCATTTGGCAATCTCAGTTTCATCAGATAAAATAGACTCTGTTCTGACAAAGTTTGAATTGTATTTCACTTACGATGAAGCCTTTCAGATTGATGATCGGTCGTGAGTAAGCTTTGTTATAATCATGGATTTTCTTGGCCAACTGAGGAACATAATGCCCTGTATATGATCAACAAGAAATGCAAGAAAGTAAGTTTTCTGATCAAATTCAAGAGTAAAAGAAGCAGCGGCAGGAATTTGCTTCTGTATGAATGTATATACACCTGCATAACTTTCCCCAGCAAGGTAAAATTCTCTGTATTTGTATTGTGGAAATCTTGACAACCATCTAATGAGAAATATCAGGGCATCCTGAGCTGTGTCACAGTTTTGGCAATTATATATCAGGACTAAAAATTCAACCGAAAAATTTAAGAAACGTCACAAAAAACTTGACGAGTTTATTATCAGAAGCAGATAAATTTATTGTACCTGTACGATTGTCACCGGAAGTTTTAAGATCAGAGCTTGTATTTGTGTAAGAGAATCCAACACCAGCTGGTGATTCAAGGAAGATAATATTTGCTTCTGCAAGCATATAAATAAGCTTATCATCTTCAAAAGTTGACACCAAAAAAAAAAAAAAATGAATCAACAGACACTTGAACGTGAAATTGTTACCTCTGTTCCAGGAATTCTTGTTGAGATAAAGAGATGATCCAGTTTTATTTATCCGAAATGGTCCAATTTCCTCGGATGCTCCATATGCAACCGATGAACAACCTGGTCCTGAAGAAACACAAAAGTTAAGCACAAGCGCAACAATAATGTAAATACATTGAGAATTGAATTATAAAAAATGGAGATTAATTAGTAAATCTGTTAAATCATAAAAGGATTATACTTTATATAATTGGGATTCAGCTAAAATAAGAAACATTAAACAAAACATAAGGTCGAAAATAGAGAGTTTCAGAACGTGGCCCAATAATAATAAGAATAGTAGCTACTGTTTCTGTGTGATAAGGTGGACTTATTGACGCATCGCAAAACACACAGTGTGGAGCAGAGCTGCACAGAGAACTGCTGCCATTGCTGCCAGAAAACAATGGGAGTGACAATTGCCTGTTATTTACTATTCCCAATTTTACAATAAATGTTTTTCTAAAGGGAAAACACAAATCCTCTAGTTTCGTTTTATTATTCTTAAGCTTTTCGTTAGGTTTTTCAACTCATAGATAAATTATACAAGAAAAGAATTAAGTTGAGAATTTTAACAGTAAAAAAGAAATGATAAATGAATTGGACGAATATGGTGCAGTACTGTAATGTTTCCTAGTTAACTATGTATACCACACGTACAGAAGAGCTAATAGTAGAAATCGAGGTACATCAATAATTCAACCAAGTGCGGCAACACAAACAACAATATGTATTATTGCTCTAGTTGTGTGGTTGCTATCATTCACTGTTGTAAGTTAAAAAACAAAAAAAAAACCCAAATTTTGCTATGAATTATTACATGTATATTTATAGAATAAACATCCAAAACCAAGATGGATTTGGCCAACGGTTCTATCACCCTATCTTTCTATCTAAATGTATATCATTCTTTTAGTTGTATTAATTAATACGTCTCTTTCCATTCTTTTCATAAACACATTCATGTTGTCACTCAAATTATCTGCCAAAACAACACCTACCCACTTCATTTTCTTAGAGAACAGAAACAAAAATATTTTATTTTATTTCTCTTTTCTCGTGTTATTGTAATCAGCTTCCAGTCTTGATCCATAAGTTTTTAAATTAAAACAAATTTAAGTCTTTAAAATTTAATTTATTGGCTTCAAAATTTACTCGAAAGTATCCCATTTCGATAATTGATGATTTTTCTTTAGAAGAAAATTCACACAATTATTATTATACCAAAATTTTGAGATGACTGCAGTCTAACTTGACCCAATAAGAAACAAGATAGTGTGTTGTAATTAATTTATTAAAGTTGCAATTATTCACGTGCTTTGGTTTAATTATTTCCAAAAACAAAATTAAATAAATTGAGAAAATTAAGATTAATTATTTAACTAATTTCTCCTCCAATTCAGGGTCAGAAGATGGAACAAAATTATCATCACCATTTACTTCTCTGAATGCGCGTGCTTCAAAGCAAAGAAAGTAAAATATTTTCTTATTCACTTCTTTTTGTTATCTCGGGTCAACTTAGATATGCAGAGAAAAACAAAAACAAAGACAACACACTGAAAAAGAGAGTGAAGAAGAACATGTTTCTCGTCGAGACAATATTTAAAAGTTGTGAACAGCGTTTAATGTAAAATTGTGTTCACTTTTTGTAAATATTTATAATTTAAAAATTTTGTTATATTTGGAAAGATTAAAAGTTCGACACATATGATTGTATGTCATGTACAAACAAAAGTGAAAAACAAAGTGATTTCAGAAATTCAGAAGCAGAAAACAGAAAGCAGAAAGCGAGAAAGCTTTTCTTTTTTGTGCTGAGGCATGGTTTTGTTCAAAACCAGAGAATAAATGTCAGTTGTGGAAGGAATAAAAACCGAAAAGAAGATGCAGACAGAGAGATATCACGAGAACCCATGTGGTTTTTTTTTTTTTTTTAAAAAAAAAAAATAAAAACAAAAATTATTTTTTCAGGGTATTTTTTATTTTCCTTGGTTGTAGTAATATTACGTAAATTCTGAATTTCCTCCGTCAAACCTCAACGGCGCATATTAGCGGGAATGTAGGGGAGACTGCTATTGTATAACTAGGCGGATTAGTTGTTGTTCCCAGGGTCACGTGCAAGGCATGAGGCACAGGTAGGAGGAAGAAGGCCAACATGCATGTTTTGTTCATTTATTGAGAAGTCGAAAGTTTTTTATTTTTCTTAAAAAAAACTTAAAAGAAAATTTATCAATTTTTTGGCCATAAGACCAAATTTCTCAATCAAAAATCAGATCAAATAGAATCATATAACAAACCAAGTACAAGTCATTAATTGCATGAAATTAAAATTTGAAACAAAAAAATGTTGCAGTTTATCAGTTTTCATAATAGAAAACGGTACTGTTTCATGGCTTCCATTCATTGTTCAATTTCAGTCTGTTTTCATAAATCAAAACAGAAATTAAACATGTTTTCAGAAGTAACCCATGATTTATATGAAGCAAAAATGTTGAATTAACTAATAGAAAGCTGAAAAAAGAAAGAAACTGACCTCCATTGAGCCAAAGAACAAGAGGTTTGTTCTCAGGATTTGTTGCAGCTTCTGTTAACCAGTAAAACAAAGCTCTCCCATGTTTTTCATTGACTGTTACATAGCCTGAGAACTGAGAAAAGTTCACTTCTGGTTGCCCTGGAAGAGCTGAGATTCGATCCAGTTCCTGCTCTCTACTTCTCGAAGCAACAATGGCAGTAACTGCAGAGAAGAAAAGTATCAGAAATGTTGCCGCAGTTGCCATTGTTGCCATTGCACAAAACCCTGTTGAGAAAACGAAGGGTTCCTGATTTTTATAGAGCAGGAGGATTGAGTGAGTTAGTGAGTGAGAGAGAGGAGAAATTAATGCAGGCAAACAAAATAAATTGGTGCCTCAATTATAGGGGAGACTTTTCAAGTGTTAATTATAAATGTTGCTGCATTTCTACTACTACTTTAAATTATTTTCTCACTTCTCTTTGATCCTAGAGAAAATCGAAGGAAAATTAAAATTAAAATAAAATCTAGATCGGAAAATTTGGTCAAAACCCCCCAGAAGTTACTTCATAATTTAATGCTTCTCACTAGCCTACTTCTCTTTCTCTCTCTCTCTCTCTCTCGTCAAGATGTGGAATAATAAGTAGGCCAGCTTATACACATACATACATACATATACATACAAATATATATGTATGAGTACAGGTTCCAATTACTACGTAGGTATGCTAAATATGAACTTATCTTATTCCAAAAAAATCATCAAGAGTTGTTGTTTTGCATATGTTTGCACTTTATAAAATGTGAATTCATACTAAATTAATATTGTTTTAAAAATTATATAATGTTATTTTTATGTATTTTATAATAAAATATAGCATTATATAATTTTGATGTACAGGTTCAATTATAAATACAGATTCATACCAAACTAAGATGTTATGGTATTATACGATGCTCTTATTATGTGCTCTTAATATATATTAAGTAACTACTAATTAATTATCTAGTGATCTCATAAATTAATTAATTATTTATTTTAACTAAAATTTTTGCGATTGATTTATTTTTTGTTGTTCTCTTATTAATTTGTTGCAGCTGGAGGTGCATGTGGTCCTGATGATCAATATATAGCAAGAGAGAAAGCAGCAGCTCGATTTAAAAGATTTAATGGAGGTAAGGCATTGAGTCTTGTGACTTGTATTATACCCAATTGGCCTCCTTCTTAATTTTGATCCCCTTTTGAATATTGAATGAGACAAATTTTATATTCTACATATTAACTCTACTACAAGTCCTTATCTCTTCCTTTTGTTTTTTCTTTATTTGTTTTTCTTCATAATTACATAGATGAATAAATACTGATTAAAAAAATCCATTAGTTTAGCGGTAACACTCACTTGAAAAGAAATTCGATTTTAATTTTACATTAGCATTGAAGTAAATTTCTCTTGAATGGGATAAATTTCGGGTGGGAGATAGAGGTAAAAAAAAGAAATATTTTAAAATTATTATCTATAAAGGAGAAGATGATCTGCTTATCTCAATTTGTTTACCAAAAATAGATTAATTAATTAGGAGGAGTTAATTAAAGGGGTTGATCAACTTACAAAATATTGTTACATCTTCTATAACATCCCATTAAATTTGTCTGAGGAAGTGGTTAAAACTACTTTGTACCGAATCCTCTCCTCTAAACCTGCAGCCTATTGTTAGCAACTAATTTATTATAATTTCTTTAACTTACATATATATATATATATATATATATATATAAAATCTCTCGATTCTGTCGTTATCGATAATCTTTTGACTAATTAGTCATTAGTCATTAGCCCATTTCCTCTACAACTTTTTTTTCTTTTTTTGGTAGATAAAGAAAAACCCTAATTCTAGATCGAACATGATTAATGCAAAATCTCAGGCTTAATTAAATCCTTAATCATCTGACATAAAAGAACAAGTTAAAAATACTGTTAGAATTCAAAGAAGTGAAAGAATGATTCATTCAAAGGTTATAAATATGCATTCATAATTCTTTTCATTTCATATTAATCTCATAATTAATGTGTGTTTGAAAATAATAATTTTGTTAAGACATTTTTATTTTAATATATAATATGCGTTTGGTAATCACACCTAATTATTATATTTTTTAAAAAATAAAAAATGATGATTTTTATATTCTTTTCGAGAGTCTAAGAAAATCGTCTAAATTTTTTATGTTACAAAATTACCTAAAATTTTATTGATTGATTTTATACAAATTAAATATCATCAAAATTCATTTCGGAAATATGGGTATAGCTTTTGTTATAGAAAACAATTTTTTAAAAAAAAAAATGGACGTAGTCAAATTTATCACATCAATCGTGATCTTCGAAATTGAATTTAAAAATTCATAAACATTATAAAAATTATCCCGAAACTCTTAGACCGCATTTAATGATCTAATAAATGACCTCAAATCCTCAATAAAATTAATAACACAAAACAAATTCATTGGATTTGAACGAACCCCACATGCAATGACAACAAGAGAAGCTAATAATTAATTTAATTAATTAATTTCTTCAAAATTCAACGGTCAAAACCTAATCATACTGTTGTTTGCTTGCATTTGTAGAATCTCTTAATTTAATTCAGCCTTCACTATTTATTGGATTAGATCTCCCCCATCATTTTCCCAGATTTTTTAATTATTATATAAATGTAACCAAATCTTCCTTTCAATTAAATGAATACAAGTCGAAACAGTATGTTTAAACTCTCAATTGTCTTATATTATCTTTTAAAAAATTAATTAATTTATTAAAAAAAATTTCTGTGCAGATCATGGAAGCTTCTTCTTCTTTTTTTAATATAAAGATTTATTAAATGTGAAGATGATGCAACCCCCACGAATTGCGTTAAATATTTCATGCTGTGAATGCCATTACAGTCAAAGATATCTCATTTTATTATGAATTAGTTAATATTATTTTTATAATATTATCCAAATATTTTTCAAAATGCTCCATGAATATATCATTCTAGGATCTGCCGTTGAAAATCATATTTTAATTTAATATATCATCAAATTGACCAATTTAAGTAAATTAATTTAGGATGATTTTAATGATTAATTCATACTCCTTGAGAAAATTAAAACCGACCTAATTGATTAATTTGCTTTATTTTAGGATTTATTTATCGCTCTGGCTTAAAAAAATTTTGAGCGCAAGACTCCGATTATTAATATATAAGATCATCGTTAGTTTATGTGAAATTATTTCCTCCTAAACACATTTCTAATCAAGAAATCCATATAAAAACAAAATCGTATAATATTTATAAAATCATTATGTTAAATTAAAAAGTATTTTGTGAAGACGTAACTTAAAATTATATGTAAATAATACTAATTATTTTTATATTCTTATATTTTAAAAGATTCGCGAGTCTTAACTTTTAACACAATGAAAAATCCTATATTACTCAACAATTTCAACAAAGATCTCAACTTCATGATCATCCTATACCTCACAAAATACAATCATATACTCAAGAAATTATGAACTAAACACTTTCTATTATGATTGTTGTTTGTATATTGTGAATTGCATGGAAAATCAATTAATCAAGCATCCTTCAAGTTGCAAGTTTAAATATACGTACATACGTACATATATATACATATAACTTCAATATATCTAATCCCTATTTTTAATTATAAAATTTTATTAATTAATTAAATAAAATATTCTAAGCAATTAATCCATGCCTAGCTGGCTATAAAATTTTCCCATCGGCTACGGCAACGCCGCAGCTGACTTTTTCAGCCCATATATTTTATTTTTTTGCCTTGATTTTATAATTATATTTTTCTTCGTTTTCTAATCTTTCCACATTTAGGAAGCTAGCTAGCTAGTGGATAATATCGAGCTTATTATTGTCTCCACCCAACCCACGACAACGACCCCCAAATGTATATATATATATATATATATATAGACAATATCAGTAGTCTTTTTTTATATAAAATCTTACATCAATTATAAAATATTGGATATTAACAAATTTAACAGTTGAAATTACATTAAATATATGCATTAATTATACATGCATTAATTTTACATTAATTATATAGTCAGATATAATAACAACCTTTAAATGTAATTATATCCGATAATTTACAATTAATATAAGATTTTATATAAAAAAAGGTTGCTGATCTTGCTCATATATATATATATATATATAGAACAACAAACTCTTTTTTTCATATAAAATCTTATATCAATTATAAATTGGTGGATTTAAACACAATCAACGGTTGATATTATATTTGACCATATAATTAATGCATCCATAATTAATGCATATATTGATATAAAATTTTATGTAAAAAAAAAAAGGCTACTAATCTTGCCCCTATATATATATGAGATAGGGTTAGCTTTTTTTTTTAATATAAAATCTTATATTAATTACACACCATTAACATAAACACATTTAATGGTTGAAATTACATTTGATCATGTAATTAATGTATAATTAATATATCCATAATTAATACACATGTCAAATGAAATTTTATATATATATGGTAGAATCAAGGGCCTTTTTTTACAACTTTTTTACATAAAATATACATTATTAGATTTATACACATCAAATAGTTAAAATTGTATCTAACATATGTATTAATTATGGATATATTAATATGCATTAATTATATAATCAGATACAATATGAATGTATCTAAATCTAACGATTTATATTTAATATAAAAAATTACATAAAAAACAAGGATCATTGATTCTATCCCTCTCTCTCTCTATATATATATATCTTATCTTTAAAATCGAACATAATGAAGTAGGTTAATCTAATTGATTTTCATTGTATTTTTAAGAACTAAACGATAATAAAAAGTTCGATGAAATTTTGAGCTAATAAAAATTAAACAATTAATGTCAATAATTGAAATATGAAAACTAAAAGTAAGTATCATGTCAAGAAATAAGAAGAGTTGTCACAATTTCAACATATCATAGTCTCTTGTCGGAATTGATTTTGAAACATATTATTTTAGAGATAATGCATAATTATATATTTAGCATACAAACAATTACATTATATATATTCATATAAATGTCAATGTTATAAAAAATCCAAATTTCGGTTGGTTTTAAACTTTTTTTATTTTATATTTATTTAATGAATAATTACAATGTCATATCGACATACAACAATTCATATAAGTTAACATATCATTTCATATCAAATAAAAATAAATAAAAATTTTTATTATGATAAAAATTTTTAGTTAAAGTGAACCTAGATTAGTAGTTCATTATTTCGAAAGATATATGAAAAAATATTATATCTTAATAAAATATATATATATATATATATAAACAAGAATTTTTATTATTAAAAAATAAAATTAGTTGATGTAATAAATAAACATATATACAATTTAAAAATTCATCATTAAAATTTTCAAATTTTTATTACAATTCTTAATTTTTTTTTTTTTGTTAAATATCTCTTTACATTTTTTAATTTATGTATTACATGTAAAAAATTTTAAAATACAAAAAAGGAATTTAAAATTACAAAAAAGGGATTGAAGATTATAACAATTAATGAAGAGTTGAATTTGAGAGATTGAAAAGGCAACTAGAAGAGTTAAATGGCAACAGCTGGATGTGACCTACTTCTTATCTGTTGTACAAAAACACTTTGAAGTTTGAGCAACCCCTTATGGGGGCCTGAAGTTTCGTTTGAGACAGATTTGATTGATCTTTCACTTTGAATTTTGCTTGCTGTGTTTTGAAAACAGGAAAAACATATCTCAGGGAAACTGTTTTGTTTTCGGCGTTGAGGGAGAAACAAACCTTGAATCTGGCTGACGTTGGCCTTGTCTTATTTTCTTGGTAGCTACCACTAGCTTCTATGCTTTCATTTTCTAGTTCCTATTTCAACATTTTGATTTTGTTTGGCAGTACTTTTTGACACCATTGAAAATGTTGCATATATATATATATATATATTTTTTTTTTCTTTTTCATAACCTAATGCTATACATTATATAATATTTGGTTCAACCGTGTTAACGAAGAGCGTTACTAATAAAATATACTGATTATAATTAAGTATTTTTAGTTAATTTAATTAGTAAAAATGTTGTGAAATAATATAAAGATTTGAGTAATTTTAAACTCCAAATTTCATTGTTTGAAGTTAATTATAAAATAATTTATGATAGATGATAAATCATTACACATTATCTAATTTTATCATTTATAAAATGGTATCACATATAAAACAAGGGTCCTTGTTAACTTTTTCAAGTCTAGTTATATGTGTATATATATATATATAATATCATAGTTATTAAAATTTATCATAAATCATTTTTTTTGGGAGTTAAAAATTTGAAAAATTTTCAAGATCTTAAGACAATTTTATTATTGTTGGGCTAGCATCCATCTGTTCTAGGCCCAATAAACTAATAACTTGATGGGCCTCAACCTACAATTAAACGGTACATGCAAGATGCAACCAAGCCCCATTTTTTTTTTTCAAAAAAAGGAAACATTCTTATGAGTTGTTTCGCATTTGTAACCAAAAAAAATTATAATATTGTTGATTACCAATTTTACTATTTAAGTTATTTGCTTGTGAGAAAAAATTTTGTACATAAATAAGCAAAATTGGAAAATATTTATTTATTGGGAAATGGGAATTTCACTGGATCATGAATTCTACAATTTTGGCTATAGATTATGACCCAGCAAACAATGCTTTCATCTTCTTAAATAGAGTGACAACATTAACTCTACCCCTGCACCTTTAATTACTTACCAGTTGCACTGGAAAATTAACAACTGTTTTCATAAAGTGAAAAAAGTAAAAACACTTTCTGATAGATTACTTCCTTTGTTGTTAAAACGCTTCCGTGTTTGTTCCGACTGTTTTGATGTTATTTCCAGCAATGTATCAGAGTTCAGGAAACCATGCACAAATTTTTCTGCAAACATCTTCAACTGAAAAAGGCAATCCAATCGGGGAAGCACTTTACGGAGCTGGATCGGATGTGTTAAAGACTGAATTAAGTGCCTACAGGGAGAAGCTTCTGGGATCGGGCTCAGCTTATGTTCATAGCAATGTAAGCCAATAACAAACTTCAGCTTTTCAATAAGTGCTTTTGCAACTGATTCTAATGCTTTCAAAAACTTGCTATAGATTGGCAGATACTTCTCAAATCCTCGATACTATTTTCAAGTGAATGATCAGTACGTGAAAAATAAACTGAAAGTAATTTTGCTCCCATTTCTGCACAAGGCGAGTGTCTCGATCCTTTCTTAACAAGAATTTTATATAATATTACTTATTTGATCGAAAATCTTGATCTTGAGCAGGATTCGATGATTACTTATATCGAGAACATGAACATGCAGGGACATTGGATGAGAGCAACAGAAACAGTAGGAGGACAATTTTCTTACAAACCTCCGATTGAAGATATAAATGCACCTGATTTATACATTCCAATGATGGCATTTGGTACTTATATTGTTCTAGCTGGTTTCTTTCTTGGTATCAATGAGAAGTAAGTTCATTAAAAACTTTATTATATTGTCCCTGTTATATTTTTTTCAGGTTCAGTCCTGAAGCATTGGGGATACAAGTGACAAACGGACTACTCTGCTGGTTATTCCAAGTTCTTCTAATCGAAGCAACGTTACACTTACTAGGTGACGGAGAGATTCCGTCGCTCGACGTTGTGGCCTACGGCGGGTACACCTTCGTTGCCGTATCGGTTGCCCGAATTGCTAAGCTTGTTGCTTGCAGCTACTGTTTCTATGTTGTTAGCGTGTGGGAGAGTTTTTGTATGGGAATGCTGTTTGTAAAAATCCTGAAGAGAATTTTGATTGCTGAGGTTAGAATTTCTGAGAAGCATTCAAGCAAGCGGCATTATTTACTGCTTTTGGTTGCTGTTGCTCAGCTTCCTTTGCTGTTCTGGCTTGGAAATGTCGTTGTTTAATTTTATATATATATATATATATATATATGCAGAATTACTTCACTTTTAATATACCCTAAACCCTTCATTGTGTCCTTGCGAAACATACAGGTACAATAATTGATAATATATGTATATGTATGTATGAAAAAATTTACACACAGAGAGATGAATAGACAACAATTTGGGTTTACTTGAGTTTTAGCCCAATTGAAATGACACCAACAGAAACTAGAGTGGCCATGTTGAGTTGTTAAAATTTGGATCCTAATTAAAGCCCAACTCGTTTATTTTATTTTAAAGGAAAAAACAAAAATAAAAGATTGAAGGATGAAATTTAAGATACATCCATTGTAGTACAAGTTGATTTATGATTACATTTAAGCAATGAAGTTTGATGATTTGCTTGAAGAAAATAAAGTAAAGTTTTTTAAAATTAGAAAACCTATTAGATTGACACCTATATCGAATCACCGAAATTCTAAAAAATAATATTTAAAAAGGCAAAAAGCATAGGGCCCATGTAGTGGATGCACAAAATTAAGCTTTAACATACCAAAATGGGCCATGACTCATCAACCAATTTCGGATTAACTTTTAACTTTTCAACGAAATATAGGTTTACATTATTTGATAAATATAATTTTAATTTGAAAATGTAATTTGGTTTCCGATTTACAATATATATCTTTTAATATTTAAAATTTAGTTTGATAAATATAACAAATAATAAAATTTTGGTACCGAAACTACTATATTTTAATTTTTAATTATATATAGCTTTTGGAATAATTACATTTGGGTCCTTAAATTTTATCATTTTCAAAAATATGAAATATAATTTATTTATTACCATCAAATAGGTCTAATATTCAAATTTAAATAATCAAATTGTCCTTATGATATTTGAGTGTTGAGCACCAGATCCTTATCATCCTTGTATGGAACTTAACTCTGAGGATATTTTAGTCATTTCAATAAATATCGGGCCCTATTTAATACAAATGAACAAACTATATCGCTATCATAAGAACATAACAATTCGGGGATCCGGATGTTATTTTCCGAAGCCTAATTCGGCGTACGAACGTTGCCGGAAGGAAGGTTGAAGCATCGGTGTGGCGTGCGCTTGATTTATTCACCGTCCAAAAGAAACCTAGTCAAATTCTACATGCTTGCCGTTACCTTACCTGTTAACCGTTAAAAAATTAAGAATTAAAAAATTAAAAATTATAAAAACTCCAGAATATTTATATGCCAACACTTTTAACTCTCTCTTTGAATCGCTTCTCTTTCTTATTTCTGCTCAGATTTTTTTCCCCTTTTTGATTTTAATTTTTCCTTTTTGGTATAATCTCGATAGACAGACCAGACAGGTAAATTAACGGACTCTTCCTCGATTCTCACGAATCCGAACATCTTTTGCCTTTTTCTGTTATTATTTTGTCACAATTTTGTTTTCTGGGATTTCTATTTCTCGAAAGGTAGGGTAAATTTCTTGGTCTTTGTTTTCTGGGTTTGTTTCTTATGCCTTTTGATTAGATCTTTAGGTTTCTTTTTCTGGGTTGTAGAACATTTCATATTTAATCGGAGAAAAATCGCTTGAACTGAAATGAAAATCGGGTGAAATCTGATGCGTTGATCGTCCGTTCTTGGTATCTGTTAAAAGTAAATTTTTTTTTTTTTTTTTTGAAGTTTTGGTTTTTTGATCGAAAAATTTTAGTTGTTTTCTTGGGCTATCTTGTCATGTCTTGTATCAGAATTTTGGGTGATATATATGTTTGTTTGGTAGCATGGAATTGAAGCTATGGATTTGAGATGTTAGTTTAACCTAGAAAAATTTTAACTTTAATCCAATTTGGTCGTAGTTCTTGAAATAATTAAGGCTGTTTAATATTTTTTCTGGTGTTGAAATTTTGATTTCTGCTGTATTTGATTGGGTTTCTGTTGTAAATTCTTAAGATTTCTGGCATCGGATTGGTTTTGGTATGAATTCTTTTTTGTTTTTCCCCTATTTTCATTGCAGGATATTTTCTGAAAGTCCATAATGTTAGAACAGTTGCTGATCTTTACCAGAGGAGGGTTAATTCTCTGGACATGTAAAGAACTTGGAAATGCTCTGAGAGGATCGCCGATTGACACATTGATCCGGTCATGCCTTTTGGAGGAAAGATCTGGTGCAGCGTCGTACAATTATGATGCTCCCGGTGCTGCATACACCCTCAAATGGACCTTTCATAACGAGCTTGGCTTGGTGTTTGTTGCTGTGTACCAGCGGATACTTCATCTGCTCTATGTGGATGATCTGTTGGCTATGATGAAACAAGCATTTTCCGAGATTTACGATCCAAAACGAACTGAGTATTCAGATTTTGATGAAATATTTAGACAGATTAGAAAGGAGGCGGAAGCTCGGGCTGATGACTTGAAAAGATCCAAGCAAGTGGGTAAGCCAATGAATAATGTTAAGAAGCAGGGAGGACAATCACAAAAGGCTGGATTTGAAAGAGGAAGTAAGAAGAGCATGGGCGGATTGGTGAATGATGATGGCGATGGTGATGCGAAAGCTCGCAGATTGGAGAATGGACACTCCAGTGGTAACAGTGTTGAGATTAAGGAGTCTAGGGTAGCAAGTGTTGCTAACGGTAAAGAGAATACAAGTTCCAATATTGGAGCTTTTGATGTAAGTAAGTTACAGAAACTAAGAAGTAAAGGTGGTAAGAAGACTGACACTGTTGTTAGCAAGGTTCCAAAAGTGGACCCTAAGAAAAAGATAACAAAGAAGAATAGAGTATGGGATGATTCGCCCCCAGAAGCCAAATTGGATTTCACAGATCCTGTGGATGGAAATGGCAATATTGAGGTTGAGGCAGCAGATCATGGTGAAAGTATGATGGACAAGGAAGAAATTATCAGCAGTGATAGTGAATCAGAAGAAGGTGAGGAAGTTGTGGGAAATGGAAACCAGCTGGAAGCTAAGAAGAAGGGTTGGTTTTCATCTATGTTCCAGAGGTATATTGCTTTGATGGTTCAATTTGGTTGTTTTGCTTCTTATTAACTTGTCTGAAATATCTTTACAATTGGTGTTGAAAAAATTGTGTGGTCCAGTGTGTTAAAAATGTTGAATTATTGAATCCTCCTCTTTTTTTATCAGTATTGCTGGAAAGGCAAATTTGGAGAAGTCAGACCTGGAACCAGCTCTGAAAGCACTCAAGGATAGGCTCATGACCAAGAATGTGGTATGTTTCACTATTTGTTATTTCCTCCCTGCTGTTCATTAAATTTTTTGATTAATTGGAACTCATTACTCTTAAGAAGCTGCTAATAAAGTTAAGTGCTGTGGCATTTACAGGCGGAGGAGATAGCTGAGAAGCTCTGTGAATCGGTGGCAGCGAGTCTTGAAGGTAAAAAGCTGGCCTCGTTTACGAGGATTTCTTCAACTGTGCAGGTAATTCATTTTGAATTTCGTGTTCTCTAATATTGGAATTTTTCAATTTTTTTTTCATTCTTGCATTTTGGTTTTGCCATAAGAGCAATATCATGTGTCTCATTATAACTGCAGGCTGCAATGGAAGAGGCTCTTGTTCGCATTTTAACTCCTAGACGTTCTATTGATATACTAAGAGATGTTCATGCTGCGAAGGAACAACGGAAGCCATATGTCGTCGTTTTTGTTGGTGTTAATGGAGTTGGGAAATCTACCAACCTAGCTAAGGTTAAGATGATCATCTTGTTGGATTCTTTAAGTAATTTAGGGCATTTCTTCTGATCAAGTGGGCTAAGTTCAAACTTGACCATGCAGGTTGCTTACTGGCTTCTTCAGCATGAGGTCAGTGTTATGATGGCTGCCTGTGATACATTCCGCTCAGGAGCTGTTGAACAGTTGCGAACTCATGCACGCAGACTCCAGGTATAACATCTGTTACATGCTAATATTCTCTGTTATTTAGCTGCTTTATTGGAATAGGATTCTTATATGTTGCTTGTTTGTAATGCTCCTCGCCAGATCCCTATATTTGAGAAGGGCTATGAAAAAGACCCTGCAGCTGTTGCAAAGGAAGCAATCCAGGAGGCCACATGCAATGGCTCTGATGTTGTTCTTGTTGATACAGCTGGTCGGATGCAGGTATCGTCTGCTGTTATCTGTTTGTATTGTATATACATTTAGACACTGTTTTGGTGAGCACTTTGAATTTACTATTAGAGCTACCTTTCTTCTGATTTTTTGAAATGTGTCAAAAATTTTTCTGTGAAACGAAACTGCTTATCAAAATTTATTTTGCATAGGGAAACTGCTTTCCATGTTTCTTCACTGCTCTGTTAATACCTATTCCATTGCTCTTCAGGATAATGAGCCACTGATGAGGGCACTGTCAAAGCTTATCAACCTCAACAATCCTGACCTTGTCCTGTTTGTTGGAGAGGCTCTTGTTGGGAATGATGCTGTTGATCAATTGTCAAAGTTCAATCAGGTTTGATTTCATATTCAGGCTTTTCATCTATTGTTGTTTTCTACACCTATTTGTTATGTTACCATTCTTAAATCTCTAATAATATATGACCATCCATCTTTCTTCTTGCAGAAACTGGCTGACCTGTCAACCTCTCCTAATCCCCGATTGATTGATGGGATATTGCTCACTAAATTCGACACAATTGATGATAAGGTAAGCAGTTAACTATGCATACACAAACAAGCCTGAATATTGTGTGTAGGACATACATGCCGGGATATGCATGCTAGTAGGCCAAATTGTCCGCTTTTAGATTGGTTTTGAGCCCTGTTGTTTGTGCCGACATTTGTGTATAACTGTTTTTGATCTGTGCAGGTTGGAGCAGCATTATCAATGGTCTATGTCTCTGGAGCACCTGTCATGTTCGTTGGCTGTGGACAATCTTACACAGATTTGAAGAAACTGAATGTCAAATCAATTGTCAAAACCCTTCTGAAATGAGTGTGCTGTCTTAAACCCTATTATGTGCTTACATTGTTGTGAAAACAATTTGTTGCTGTGTCCTTTTTTTTATTTTGTTGGAGGCAAATCAGTCCCTTGCGGCCGTAATTTTATGTTAAAATGTTTTGTACTATATTTGTAGCCTTCTCTTGATTCCTTGTGTGCTTGGCTTTGAATCAAGCTTATTCTCTCAAATTGAAGGCTTAATTACAAGAACTCGAACCAATTCAAAACTCAATCCGCAAGAAGTTCACATTCAATTCTCTGGAAGTACAATTGATTTTCTACGAGGTCATAACCCACATTATAATTCTGTTGAGCTATCATTCCTATAATAGAAACGTCTTTCAATCTTTCACCAATGAAATCACTTGGACCAACAGCCAGGCAAAACACAGAAGAAGAGTCCTGGTAAAACATGGTCCTAGCATCGAGAACCAAATCAACCCCACCGGAAAAATGAAAAGTCATTGCCGGAAAGCCCAACAGATCTTCCTTAATGTCCCCCGAAAAGCACAAGAGCCACGCCGGTGACTTCAAATGCCTCGTCAACAACCCGTCAGACAGGTTCTCAATCTGCTGGCGAAGGATTTTAAACGCCGTTGGGGCTAGCCAAGTAAACGAAGTGCCAGAATCAATGAAAACTCCATCTTCATCCCACCTTGTTCTTTTCTTGAATACGTTTGGATCAATGTCTAACATTTTCTCCCCAATACTTATTCCTTCAAGAGAAATATAATAAGTTCCATCGATTACATTAACTGGGGTTGAATCTCCTTCAATTATTGCTCCTTCCCCTAAAATCAACATGTTATATCTGTACTCGGGATCATTCAAGTTACCAATACAGTATGAAAATTTAGAACCAAATTTTTGTACAAGGGATAAGGAAGGAATGCTTGTGCCAAGTCCAAATACTCCTGAAAATTGTTCATCTTCAAAATCTGAATTGCTATGACGACTACACCCAAAAGTTGTATCATTTACAAAAATCTTTCCTTCATCTGAAGTCTCAAATCCGAATTGCTCAGTAGCAATTGTTCCTTGTGAATCAGGACCCTTTACGTACTTAATTCTGTACATGCATTCATCGGAGAACAATGTGCAAGTATTGGAGCAGAAACTAGAGTTGCATGGGAATTCATTGTACGTGAACGATTTTGAAGGATCATATGTTGTTCCGCTGCATTGTTTACAAGGCTGGCATTTCACCCATGTAAGACTGCTACCGGAATCCATGACGGCGAGCTGCTGAACTGGCGGCTGGCCGATGGAGAAGCTGACGTAGAATATGCCAAAAGGAGAGGTGGTAGCAGGACGGAGATGAGCTCGAGTATCGTGAGTTTGAGAAAATTTTTGGGACAAATAGATGAAACGAGTGATTGATGTGTTTAGAGTTCGTTGAGCTCTCTCTTGAACGGAGTCTTTCAAGTTGTATAACACAGTATCACGGTGAAGAAGCTTGGTGACTAATCTTTTAGGATTCCCCGCCATCGCCGAGGAGGAGGCGGTGGCGAGGGATGAAAGAAGGAGTGAAAGAAGAAGTGTTATTGTTGCATGTAAAGTTGGCATGATAAATCTAGAGTGTGTAAGATAAAGAATTTCCTGGTATGAAAGATTTGTTGGGTGAAAGAGATCTTGGATTTTAAATGAAGAGAAAGGGAAAGAAAAAGAGTGAAGCATAAAGATTATGAAGATTCTAAGAAGATTACATAAATGGATAATGCAAGGAAAATTTTAGTGAAGAGAAAGAATGTGGATACAGGAGAACGTTATTAGGTTCCGAGCTCTTTCATGGTTTTCTTTTTTTTTTTTTCTAAAAAACATTTTTTATTATTTTATGTGTAGATAGAAAAAATAAGAATCGTTGTTAATTGTTATTTTGTTTAAAAGCTAGAATAATCAAGAATCAATAATGTTACATTTCATAGGTCTTATTTTAAAATTTTATCATTTTATGTAATACGATATTTATCAAATAAATGATAAATAATCATCAGTTTCATTATATTAATTTATAAATTTTACACAAAGTGTTTTAACTCGATATCTAATAAATATAATATAAAGTTTTGTTTAAGGTAAGTACTTTATATCCATATATGTCAATATGTTATACAAAGTCTTTATATTATGTATTGAAGTTCTTAGATTATGATTTAACTAGCATATACAAATAGATTTGGTCTATAATATTTATTAAATTAAAACAAATGAAAGAGATTGTGCATCAACAACCCCCAGTTGCTCGTATTAATTAACCAAAATGTCCATTTAAGTAAAACTCAAATCATTAAGTTAAAAAAAAAAATGTGTAAATTTGATAAAACATGGCATGTCATGAAAAACCATACTATATGTTAAGATAATATAATTGTCTATATTTATTTTACGAGAATGTTTAGATATATGTACACATTTTACCTGCTAAAATAAAAATAGTACAGTGAAGATATTCATCAAATCTACTATTTGATCGGTCTCAATAACTTGATTGTGATCATCATTAATATAATACTATATATTTTTTATTTTAATTGATAATTCCTTATCAGAATTTTAGTGAAATAACTCTTTAGTAG
This sequence comes from Azadirachta indica, assembly GCA_022749755.1. Classification (NCBI taxonomy): domain Eukaryota; kingdom Viridiplantae; phylum Streptophyta; class Magnoliopsida; order Sapindales; family Meliaceae; genus Azadirachta; species Azadirachta indica. Next base: position 1,192,357 of record CM040446.1, on the reverse strand, counting down.
TTGGTACATAAGTAGGTCTATTAAAAATATTTTTTTTAAAAAAAAAAAACTTAATCTATATTAAATTTAGAATCCTATCAAAATTGTTCATTCTATTTTTTTAATGATTATAAAATTATTTTTAAATTATAAATTTTTTATATTAACAAAAATAACTTTTGTTATTATAAAAATTATTATATATGTATTTTAAAAAAGTTATTTATTAAAAATTGGATAATATATTACCAAAATATATTTGGTGTAATAGTTGAAGTGTCGGTATTTATTATAAGGTCTTTGATTCTGTATGTCAAATCTAACATTATTTTTGTAATTTTAAGAAAAATTGGTTTAAATTGCTAGTTTTAAAACTGATTTAAATCACTAGTTCAATTCATTAGTAATTATTTAATTGACTCCCTTTTAAAATTTATTGAGAAAATCTAGAGAAACACAAGATTAATTAGGACAATATTTTCATAAAATTTTTCTCTTTTACAAGATTAATTAAATTTACCTAAAACAAATATTTTAATCGATTATTATTTATGAGAATTTAGGTAAAATAACTCTTTAGTTATTAAGTAGTTCTATTATAAAAATATTCTTTTTTTAAAAAAATTAATCATATAAAAGAATCCCATCAAATTATTCTATATATTTTTTTTCCTTACCAACCAAGATTATGTACTTTTATTTCCAAAAATACACTAATAGATGATTTTTGAAAAACCAAAATCAAAAAATCAAATCTTGAATGAGATTCATTTAATGTC
>CM040446.1:1123388-1191499 GCA_022749755.1 Azadirachta indica | reverse complement strand
AAAAGTATGCTATAATCCTTCTAAAAGTTTTCCACAAGGTTTTAGCTAAATTATTGTCTACATATTCCTTTAATCAATTCATCAAAGCTTTTCGCAAGTTACCAGAATCCAATTCACTAAAACTTTTCAATAAGTTAGTGGCCAGTTATCAAGCTAGACTAACTGTTCTGTTAATAGCTAAACATAGTAAAGAACCCCAAATTTAAGAACCATAACACCATAAAAAAAATTTTTTTAAAAAAAAAACTTGAAAGAAAATAACAAAGAGAAGAAAGAGAGAAAAGCTTTACAAATTACATACCAGGAGATTTATAGCATTTCTGACTCCCAGATGGTCTTTGATGGGGGCCCTGACAATGAAAAATTCAACAAACAAAATTGAACTTTACAACAAATAGCCAAAGAACAAACAACCCATTTCAGAAAAAGATGGGATTTTCTCACCATGAAAAGGAACACAGAATCTGCAAGTCTGCAGGCCATTTTTGAGCAGCAGAAATGCAGAAATTCCAGTTCACAAGACCCCCACTGGTTGTTTATTGAGATTGAGTGAACGTGAAAGAAGAAGATGGATAGAAAGATAGAGTTTTTTCTTCCCCTTCTGCTGCTTTTGGACGCAGAAAGTGAGATGGTATGGAAATAAGCCAATAGCTGTGTATTTATAAGCGTAACAAAAAGCTCTGCAGTTTTCACTTGTCCGCTGACTGTATAGCGGCCAGCTGTGGATGGAATTACATAGGCGACTTCCACCATTTCATTATCCGGATATTTTCATATATACCTCTAATATTTGCTTGAATTACATGATGGTTATAAAATATTGTTGAAAAATCTTCAATAACCGTTTTATCCTGTAATGAACAAATTGAAACATCTTTTATAGGGATAAAACTATATAACATTATAATCATAACACAAAATTTAAAAAATATTCAATATCAAATTAAAAATATTAAATACATAACAAAAAATTTCCTTTTTTCTTTATTTTTTGAATACTAATATTTTCATCATAAATTCACCAAAATCAATATATCTTAAATCGTAATACAGCTCAAGTTCTCTAGTTTAGAATGGACGTTTCTACCTAACTTCAATGTCAGTGGAGCCAATTCACTTTCTAATTTTGGAAGAAAGGTGAAATCAACATTCAATAGTCTTTGATAATATTTTGTAAAATTTTAGGACTGTCATAATACTTTAGAAACTATTTATTAATGTTGTAAAATTTTAAAATACTAGAGGATCTATACGAAAAATACCAGTTGGGCATTTATCTATATTTTTATTTTATTTTCAATATATATATATATATATATATAGATTAAAATGGGTAAATGATGAAGGAAGAAAGAAAAAATATTAGAAATGATTCTAAAGATAGTTTTGATAGTTAATAATTAATGTGTGACAATTACAAACTTAATCATATCTTGAGGTTGTGCTTGAATTTAGCTACGGTATTTCGACGTTTTATAATTATAAAATATTTTTTATAGCGAATTCTTTGTCTTAAAAAAAAATTTAAATCATAAAGGTTTGAGACTCTTTTATGTTAATATTTTTATTTATGGTTCATATTTGAAATTTTTAAAAAATATAATAAAAATTTAAAAATTAAAATAAAAGATTGTTAAATAAAAATGTGAGATAAAATTGAATCAAACGTAGCGTCGTAAGACTCTTGTTAATTGCGTTTGGCCGGCAAATTCAACCATTTGAAAATTAAGGAAGTGCACATAGCACATATAACATGTAACGTATGAATATTTTTGCTTTCTTTTCCGTCCCACTCAATTCATATGTAGAAATTGACTAGGAAGACGTGTGAAACATGAAGCATGTGATATAATTTCACTTACCTAACTTTATATATTATATGTTGATTATGCAAACTTAATGAAAATTTTTGTATCTATTTAAACGATTTTATATAAAAAAATAAATAAACTATTTTTAATTTTATATAGATAATAATATATTACATCTCAAAAATTTATTATATTTTTAATTTATAAAATATTTTCCGAAACTAGAAAAGATAAATTGGATTGGACAATACTAAAAATTTTGGGGGAAAAATATGGACGGTGGGACTAGGGAAGAAGTATATAGTTTAGAAAATTGACCCCAATTGTTGACTACAAAAGTAGGGAATTTACTTTCTTTATATATGTATATATATATATATATATATATATGAAATTGCTACAAAGTTTTCTTTTCCTTTTTTTATTCTCCGTCCTTTATGATTCTCTATTAAAGGTATGACTTTGAAATTTGACATTTAATAATTGACCATAAAGTTGGAAATATTGAAAATTTTGTTCCATTTTTCTGTATCATGTGAAAGCAATTTCACGCTCTTATTTATGATTAAAGATATTTTATATTTTTATTGAAAATTTTGTTCTGATTACTTTCAAGATCATGCAATTTGAAATTTGCATCTAAAGAAAATAATATCTCATTTCAAATGAAGAAAATTTTACTCCCGTGTTGGAAGAGTAAATCCACTTCCTTTTGTTGATTCTTAATTCAAATATGTCTACTTAGAACTTTATTATCACCACAAATGACTGTGTGATAAATGCTCATGCCCTTAAATTCAGTACTTTATAAGGTTTTTTTAATCAAGTATGTAAGTAATTTTTTGGGGGATTTTTTACAGTAACCAAAATTAGGATTCAATTTTCTCAAATAACCACTATTCAAAACTTGTATAAAAAATGATCCAATTGGACTAAAATGCCCTCACAAAAAAATTTTCAAATATGATCAACATTTGCTTTCATTAGTGGTATTTTCGTGCAAAAAAATTTAAGTGGGTCATTTTGTAACAAATTTTGAATAGTATATATTGCTGAAAATTCAGCCTAAGTTTGGGACATTTTGGTTAATTTTCTCTATTTTTTTTCTCTTTTCATTAATATTCTCACGTCATAAAAGGTCACACGATATGTGATCCGTCATAAAATGATATTATTTTTCGGGTCTGTTTTGTTTTATATTTTACAATTTTGATCCCATATCTATTTTTTCAAACATCAAAGGGGAGAATGCCCATAAAATGATATTATATATGAGTCACTCTCAAATAGTGTTATAGTAAAAATAGGGAAGAATGCCTATTATCCTCTGTTTTTTCAACTAATATCCCATTATCCTCCTATATTTTCTATAATATCACATCACTCACTGAATTTTGATTTTGCCTTTTAGTATTTTCAATATTTTTGATTTTACTATTTATAAATCAATTAAACTGAATAGTAAAATCAATAAAAAAAATAAGAATTTGAAGGTGATGGTATATTAAAAAATATATAAGAATATAATGAAGTATTAACAAAAAAAAACATGGAGTAATGAGCATTCTTCTTAAAAATAGATTTTTGAAGTTAGTTGTAAAATGTCTGTCTAAACACCAAATACATAATTGTAACGAGGGGTCATTCTCAAACTGTATTATAATAAAAGTAGACTTTTAAAGTAAGTTATAAAGTATTTATCTAAACTCTCATTACATGTCTTATTGTAATATTAATTGTATGAAAAAGTCCCCAATAATGTTGCGATGAGAGTAAATTTGTGAAGTGCATGATTGTAATATCAGTTAAATATAGATCTAATATTAAAAAAAAAATGCTTCAGACATTATTATTATTATTATTGTTATTATTATTTTTTTATTTGACTTAGAAAATAGACTTTCAAAATTTTATCGAGTAATATTTTAAGTAAATGCGACCCCGTAACCTAATTTCAAGTATGGAACGGAAATTCCAAATATATCAATAAAATTTCTGATATTTCCAAACACGAATTGAACAGCAATTCAATTTTGAATTTTCATTTTTTTAATTATTCATTTCAGTCAATTCCACGTCTTCACTCGGTTTAGGTAAGCACGCACTTAGTCAAGGTCCATCGGCCCATTTAAACCGATCTTTACTTCAAAATTGGGGTTTAATTTTTAATTGATGACTTTTTTTTTTTCTAACGGAAAATATAAAATATTTCAATGACTTATATTATAGTAATTAATTTTTATTCAAATGTATGTGGTTTCAATTATATTTTAACAAGTTACTGAAATTATTTTACTATTTAACTAAGATTCATAGTATTTATTTAATTTATCAATTATATTTTTATTAAAATCTGTGAGACAACTAATTCTTCCTTATTTTTTAATTTACATTTTAGTATTTTAAAATTTTTTATAATTTAGATAGAATATAACGTAGATTTTCAATTAATTGGTAATTAATCAATGAAATAACAATTAAGTAAAAAAATATAATAAAATAAAAAATATCAAACAAATAAAAAATTGAGAACTTTTATTCATATTTATTATTAGTATTATCGTACATAATCATGAAATTTTATAATTTATATATTATAACGATCTAACGACTGAGCTATCGGTGCATAACACTATTTATAAAAATAATTTTTGTAAACATATCACATCATAATCACTCACTCAAAAGTAAATAAAAAGAATAAAAATAAATCTTCTTATAAAGTTATAGATTTAATTTCCTCAAATATTTTAATTTTAACAATATGAAGATAAGAACTAAATAGAAACATATTAGTTTTTTCTTTTAAAAAAATACTATCTTATTTCATCATATTTAATTTTAATTATTCGGGATCGCAACTTTAAGCCACAACTCAATTTATAAAATGCTCTAATTTCATCATAATTTCATGTTAACAACTCTGAAATTATTTGCATTCTCCTTTTTGTAAATGCAACAATCAACTCATACAAATCATTGAAATCATCGATACTGAACTTTACACGTGTGTGTGATGCCGCTGGATTGGGCTTCAAATTTTTAATGACTTTGATTGGGAATTGGGCTTTCTTGGGCCAATAAATAATTATTATGAAATAAATTTGATTTTATATTCTTTACCCACATATTACAAATTCATATTTTATAATAAAAAAAATGGTTGCTAACTTGCTAATATAATAAAATAACAATAAGAATTTCCTAATCATCGTAGAATTTATTTTTTATGTGGCATTTTTCAAACCCAAATGTAGATACAGAGAATAGCAATAATTATTGTGAAAAATATACAACAAATATAAATATAAAGTATTTAGAATTATTATTAACACAAAATAAGACCTTTTATTAAAATAGAAATCCTTATATATAATATCTTATTAACTTATGAAGTTCAAAATTTTTAACTAAAATCTATGCACTTCTAACTATAATTACATTATCCATATTATATACCCCATGTTTTAATTTTCAATATAGATCTCAATTATACTTTAGACAGTAAATTAAATATATTTTGCTATTTAACTATACCATTTATTTTTCTCTCGAAAAAAAAAAAAAAAACCATTCATTTACTTTACTTCGTGTTTGCAGCAATCTCCACCCAATAACTCGTTGATAATTTATTTCCTAATTTCTTTTATTTTTTTAACAATTTTGAATAGAATATGACGTGATGTTTTGAATTGATTTTCGTCAATCAACAATTCTTCGATCAGGTAAAATTAGAAAAAAAAATTACAAAATAAAAAGAGAAAATATTTAATAAAAGTAAAAAATTCAGATTGAGATAGTTTTCAATTATACATTTTTTTTTTGTTGCGGCTATAATTATAAAATTTCTTTCTCTTTTTTTTTTTTTTTGTGGCTACGATTAAATAATGATAAATTAAGTAATTTTTAGATTACAGCTATCCTAACTTATATTATTTTGTGATCAGTGTTATAATCGGCTAATCATTAATTACATAATAATCTTATGTAACAACTATAACCACCATAAGCTAATAGTAGACATTCAATAAAAATTAGTTTATCTGTTACAAACAAATTTTATACTTAACTTAATTGTATGTATACATGGCAAAAATGTTAGATTTTTTTTATCGATGACTAGCTATCAATTTGGAGGAGATTAAAATACGATCGAGTAATTTTATTATAAAAATTTAAATTTATTTTTTTTCCGGATATTTTAGTCTTATAAATAATACCCAAACACAAAATCATTATCAGATTTTCTGAAAAAACATTATTTTATTTATTCATTAGTTTACTTGATCATGTAAGTTCTTTAAATATTAAGGGGAGTGACAACTCAGCTGCTAACTCTAATTACAAAATGCTCTAATTTCACTGTAATTTCATGTTAATCATTTTGAAATCATTTGCATGTACCTCTTTGTAAATCCAGCAATCAATTCATACAAATCATTAAGGCTCACCAAAATATTGCTTGACGAACTTTATAGGTGGGAATTCAAAATTTTCAACTTTATAAATGAAGAAATTGATTTTGATTTTATATTCTTTGTGCTCAAGTTACAAATTCATTTTTTATATTCAAGTATTTGAATTTTTGTAATAGTCAAATTCATCTCAAATCATCAATCTTTTATTTTATAAAAAAATATAATCCAAAGTTGACTCATTTCTTTTTTATCAAATTAAATATGGAACTTAGTAAATTTCCCCCCCACAAACAAAAATAATATCATATAATTTCTTATAATTTTTATGCAGCTTAATGTGTACAAACCAATTTTCAATTGTTATAAAAATAAAATGATGTAGTGGTGATTAGAATGATTATTAAAAAATAGTATTTTTAGAGACGACACGTGTAACGCCACCAGCCCAAATGACGTGCTTTTCACAGACTCTTTCCACGTCAAGAAAGCGCCAGTTGGTAGCCGATGATTTCCTTACGCTTTCAGAAATTGACAAACAAACGAACAAATGAACAACAAATCTCTCTTTCTCCCGTAATCAGTCGTCTTCACCAATTTCTGTTACCTCCCAATCGAAATAAAAGATAAAAATATTTATAAAAAAAAGAAAATTAAAATTGAAAAAACTATCTACGCTGTTACCAAACAGCGTTTGTTCAAGAAATAACAGAATTTTCAGCTGCCTTTTTCTTTCACCGGCAGCCAAAGCTATTATTATTATTATTTAAAAAATTCGAGAAAAACCAGAAGCGCTTTCTGGCGCCGACGAGGTTGTTAATGGTGGACATGAGAATAGCAAAATGTCTGAGATTTTTGTGATTCGGAGAAGCGAAGTTTAGAGAAAAACGTTGAAATGGCGTTGTTTAGAAGATTGTTTTATCGGAAGCCACCTGACGGACTGCTCGAGATCTCCGAGCGAGTTTACGGTTTGTTTTCTCGTCATTTAGTTGTGTTGTTTTCACTTGATTGTGTATTAGTTGTTGATGCTATTGAATTTTGATAGCTTGGAATTGGAATTGTGTGAAATTGACGAGGTAGCTTGTGGTTTTGTTTGTCGAGATTATGAGCTATGATTTTTGTTATATGTCGTGTTTAGTGAGAGAGAATTTGAGGTTTTTGAGCTGAAACGGAGTGGAATTGAAGATATCAGTTTGTAATTTTTTAATATTATAGATGAATTCAACGCCGCCAAATGTAGAAATTAACATATGTGAAATCAACCAATAGTTTATATCTGTGTTTTATTTTAATTGTTGGAATATAATTCTGTATGAATGTCAAAATTTTGGTTTGTGGAAACGGGAGGATTATGAAACTCTAGTTGGCGATTGGTTGCCTCTGTGAGTTTCTTTTAACTTCTTAGGACGAAGGAACAGGTGCAATTCAATTTCTCGTTATTGTTTTACGAACAGTTTGTAAGAGAAATGTTCTGTAAAACATTTATCAACCGGCAGACTTTTTTTTTTTCAATTTGAAAATGACGAACTTAAAGAATGTGTGAAAATTGGACTGTCGGATTCCATGTTTCACTGATCTTGATGCTGTTCTCTTTAGTGCATAGTCTAATACAAAACCATCATAAACAAGAGTCTCATAGATTTTTATTGATTCCAGCTATTCTACGCGTGTTTCAATGAGCTTGATGCTGTTGTTTTTAGTGCATGGTGTAATGTGAAACTATAGGAAACAAGAGTTTACTAGATTTTTATTAATTCCAGTTAATTACAGAATAGTAAAATTGGTGGGTAATCCAGGGTAATCCAACATTACTTGCTTTATTAGAAGAGATGTAATGATGGTTGCATTCTTGCATTACTTGTTTGTTCAAAATGAAGAACAGTGAACTTTACAAGTGAACTATGTTTATTGGCAATTGAAATTTACCAGTATGGGTTCTGGCATTTAAAATTTGAAAGTTACAGTGACAACTAATTTTGTCTGCCTATAGTTTTCAATTGCTGCTTTACGACTGATGCTTGGGAAGAAGAAAACTATAAAGAGTATACAGGAGGAATAGTTGGTCAACTACGAGAAGACTTTCCGGATACCCAGCTATTGGTATTCAATTTCCGTGAAGAAAATACAAAAAGCCTCATGGCTGATGTCTTGTCTGAGTATGACATAACCATAATGGACTATCCTCGGCACTATGAAGGCTGCCCATTGCTCACAATGGAGGTGATCCACCATTTTCTGAGATCTACTGAGAGTTGGCTATCACTTGGGCAGCACAATGTGCTGATAATGCATTGTGAGCGGGGTGGTTGGCCAGTTTTAGCTTTCATGTTAGCTGCTCTCTTGATTTATAGGAAGCAGTACAGTGGAGAGCAGAAGACATTGGACATGATTTATCGGCAGGCTCCTCGTGAGCTTTTGCAGTTGCTCTCACCACTGAATCCAGTCCTTCTCAACTGAGGTATTTGCAGTATGTCTCGAGGAGGAACGTGGTCTCAGAATGGCCTCCACTTGATAGAGCTGTCACCTTGGATTGTGTCATTCTCAGATTTATCCCTAATTTTGATGGAGAGGGTGGTTGCCGTCCAATATTTCGGATATATGGACAGGATCCTTTTCTTCTTAATGATCGAAGCACCAAAGTCTTGTACTCAACAACAAAAGGAAGTAAAGCTGTCCGATTCTATAAGCAGGTATTAACATGTCCCTTTCTTTTTCTATGTTTCAGTTTCTTCTCATTTGGACATTGTTCGTACTTATAGTGAACTACATAGTAAATTTTTGTCTTCAACTATATGACTTGTCCTTACTTTAGGGGTTTGTATGAAAAGAACTAAGGAAATAAAGAGGAAAGAAACTAGATTATATCTCGAAGCCAAGCGTCTTTGCTACAGTGATATTTTTAATTGCCTTTAGAAGGCCATTCTAAATAGATCGATTCTAGAGAATCTAAAAGTGATGATACATTGAGCCAATTAATGTCAGTGACCAAGGATGAGCCTCTTTTTAGGAGTTCAACTTCATGGTCACTTTTGTCTTGCTTCTTCAGGTAGTCCTCAAGATTGCATGTTATGATTTTCTTTTAAATTTAATGCTTTTGTGCTATGAAGATTATTAAAAAAAACAGAAACACCCGAGTTTCAAGATTTGAACTCAAGGTGAAGAGGCAATGTATAAATGATGGATGTGTGCCATATTGCAAATTAAGCATAGCTGTATTTGGTTCTGCATACATTACACCACATAAAGCATACTGACTTGCCATGTCAAAGTTATAGACGGTTTCTGTGTCTTGAAAGGATATAAATGATTGATCTACAGCTGTTTCTGTTTATTATGTTTAAGACCTAAAAGCTAGGTGGTGCCAGACAAAAAACCTAAGTCATATATTGTTTTTCCTTTTTTTTTTTGTTTTTGTTTTTGGGAGAATAAGTCATGCCCAAGGGTGTTGGGACTTTTACAGTCAATTGGATGGTTTCGGTTTTTTTATTTTCTACATTATTATACATTCTCTTACTGGCAGAGTTTGTTTATTTATTTACTTATTTACATTTAGTGATAGCTTAATTATGGTTTTGTTTGGGGGGATGGGGTTGGCATATGTTCTCTAAAATTGTTACTACAATTTGATCCAAGATATGAAATATATGAGTGGCTGGAAATGTTTGCTCTTGCAGGCTGAATGCGAACTAGTAAAAATTGACATCAATTGCCGTATTCAAGGTGACGTTGTGCTTGAGTGTATCAGCTTGAATGATGACATGGAACGAGAAGAGATGATGTTCCGGGTTGTGTTTAACACGGCTTTTATCAGATCAAATATTTTGATGCTTAATCGTGATGAAGTTGACATATTGTGGGATGCTAAAGAACTATTTCCAAAGGAATTCAGAGCTGAGGTATACATCAATTGCCTTGTTTGGTTTGGCATATATAGTTGTTTATTCATTTATTTATTTTTTGTCTAACATAAGCGTACTTTGAATGAAGATTCTTTTCTCAGAGATGGATGCTGCTGCTTCCGTTGTTGTTGCTGATATTTCTTGCTTTGAGGAGAAGGAGGGCCTTCCAGTTGAAGCATTTGCTAAAGTTCATGAGATATTTAGCCACGTAGATTGGCTAGATCAAAGGGCAGATTTTGCATTTAATGTGCTCCAGCACATAAGTTCATCAAATGTTATCCATGAGAAGTCTGACACCGATTCTCCCCCAAGTATGGGAATTAACTCTCTACTACAGGAGACGAGTCCTAAAGATCATCAGGATAAAAAGCACTTTGAAGGGGAGGATAAGAACAAGAGCTCACTGTCTTTAGGCATAAAGAAAGACCTTGTACCTTTAGCAAATATGTCCCCAAATACTGTTGAGAGTAATGAGAAGGAAAAACCTCGACACTCTTGGAATACCATTCGACTACCTAGTCAACCTTATGTTATGTCCCAAAAGACACCTGAGGCTTCTCAGACTACTTCACCTATTTGCAATGCCATGCAAGCTTTATCTCCGTTGGTATCAGGGCATCATGATGCATCCTTAGCTCTTGGTGTTAAACCCCTGTTGCATGATCATGCTTCATCTATAAGTCCTAAAGTTACTCATCAAGTAGCAACATTTTCAACTGTCTCGGATCCAACTTCGGCTGCTGTGTCATGCAGACCTGAATATGTGGAAGTCAAAAGTGATTCAATTTCACCATCAACACCTACACCACCTTCTCCACCACGCCCTTCCTTGACCTCTATTGCCTTGAAAGTTACTCCGCCTCTATGTCCACAGGTACCATCTCATCATCTTTCATCATCAAAGCCAACACATTTTCCATTTACCAAAGAAAGTGACTCCTATTTACAAGTCGGGAATAAGTCATCATTAGTCAGCCCCTCGGCTTCAGAGACCTCATCCTCAAGTACTACTTCTAATACTTTAGTGTCTACTACTCTTTCCTTTCCCGCCCTTGCTCCTCCTCCAACACCACCTCTAAAGACTCTTGTCTCAAGTATAATAGATGTTTCATGTTCTACTTCTTACCCTTTAAGTTCTACAATTGCTTCATCAATAACTCCTTCACCTCCAATGCTCCCACCTCCTGTAATGCCAAATCCTCCTTTGTTGCCGCTTTTGGAGAAGAATTCAGCTGGGCCTCCTATACCCCCACCTCCTCCTCCCCATCCTAGACACACTATCAGTTCTAATACTTCATCTCCTACTCCCCCACCACCTCCACCTCCACCTCCACCTCCTTATAAAACTTCAACGCCGACTTTTCTGTCTCTTCCCATTACTTCGTCCTTATCTCCTCCTTCTCTCATTATATCAACACAGCCCCCGCCTCCTGCTCCTCTACCCACAACTCCAACACCAGCGCCTCCTCCATTGCCACCTTTGAAGGAGAAATTAGCTATTAAAGCTAGACCGCCTTCACGCTTAAGTCCCCCTCTTTGTTCTAGACCATTTGTTAGTTCTGCTACTTTATCTCTAGTTGCCCCACCGGCTCCACCTCCACCTCCACCCACTTTGTCTTCAAATTCCTCTTTGACTCCTCCACTGACTCCACCTTCTCCCCCCTTGTCCTCAAACTCATCTTCAGCTCCCCCACCAGCTCCACCTCCTCCCCCTTTGTCCTCGAATTCCTCTTCCGTTCCTCCACCTACTCCCCCTCCTCCCCCTTTGTCCTCGAATTCCTCTTCCGTTCCTCCACCTACTCCCCCTCCTCCCCCTTTGTCCTTGAATTCCTCTTCAGTTCCCCCATGGGCTCCACCTCCTCCCTCTTTGTCCTCGAATTCCAATTCAGTTCCCCCACCGGCTCCACCATCTCCTCCTTTGTCTTCAAATTCCTCCTCAGGTTTCCCACCCGCTCCACCTCTGCCTACTTTATCCTCAAATTCCTCTTCTGTCCCTTCTGCTCCCCCTCCACCTATTCCTTTTGGTAAAGGGGTTTCTGTGAATGGTATTGCTTCATCAGTTAGCAGTGGAGGTTCTCCAGTTCCTGCACCACCTTCCTTTAGTGGAAAGGGACGATTATCACGTACTATTACTTTAAAGGGTCAGCAAACCAAGAAATTGAAGCCATTGCATTGGTTGAAGCTAACAAGAGCTGTCCAAGGAAGCTTGTGGGCTGAAGCACAAAAAACCGGGGAAGCTTCCAAGTGTGTGCTACTTGCTAATATATAATTTTTGTTTTATTCAGTGAATTGTCCTCCTTATGGCTATAAGTATCATGACCTTCTATTTCGTTACATCTCAATGTAGGGCTCCAGAGATTGACATGAAAGAACTTGAGAATCTATTCTCAGCAGCAGTCCCAAATTCAGATCATGGAGGAAAATCGACTCAGCGTGGTCCACGTGGTCCTAAAGTGGATAAAGTGCAACTGGTAATACAACTTTTAATGTTAAGTAATATATAAAGCATAATTCATTTTATACTTTCATGTTACTTGAAGTTTACTGACATTGATATTCAGTTTTTACTGCAAACGTAATGTTGTATAGATATTTTTGGGAAACAATCTTCTAAGACATTCTGGGTCATTATCTTTTTCAATGAATCTTTGATTTATGACTTCTCCTTTCTACTTCCTTTTATGGGTTTCATGGCCAGAATAATGAAATTATCTTTAAACCAAATGGCCCATGGTTTGTAATGATAATAAAATCTTGACTGATAGGATTTTCATATTGTCTTATGTAGATGTTAACTTATCCCTGTTAGAATGATCTGGTACTGTCTTAATGCATCCTAGCATCGTATTGATCAATCTATTCGTTTTATAATCAATCGCTTCACTTTTAAATTTTAACTTTGAAGTGATATTAATACTATATGATTAACTAGATTATTTTGACTGTTTTGTTATTCCTGCTGTTCAATATGTAGTTTAACACCTAGAAGTAAATATAATAGCTTTTCACAGCAAAGTGGCTTATAACACAGACCATCAGAAAGTTTCCTATTTCACCAATATAGTGCTATTATAATGCTAAGGTCCAGCTATATCAAATTGCTATTGTTTGCATATGTATCATCTGCAGCCGGTCATTGGTCATCTACCTTGGCAATGGAGGATGAATGTCAAAATTGTAGTCTGCAAAGCAAACATGAATCATCTTGAGAACCTATCATTATCAACATAGGATACTGTGTATTAGAAGTTTGAAACCTGAATAATGGACTGAGGCTTTTATTGTACTTCATGTAATGCAGACGCTAATTGTCTGGTCATTAGATCCTAGGACATTAATTGAGATGGTACCTTATCAGTTCCTATTATATGCCATTTCTGGTGTGAGATATGGGTCTCATGAACATGTACTTGTATCAACTTTTCTTTTTCTCTAATGTTATTAACTTTTTGCAGATTGAACACAGGCGAGCATATAATTGTGAAATCATGCTTTCAAAGGTCAAAGTTCCATTGCCTGACTTAATGGTAAGATGAATCATGCTGCTTATTGCTTGTGACCATGTGTACCTTTAGGAATATAATTAGAAAGTTTGTTATGTTGTGAACTTCAATAAATTTATAACCTGACATAAAAAATCCTTATTCCATACCATGTGGTTCAGCTACTGGATAGCCATATCCTTGTTTTAACTTATCTAGGCTATATCTGTGGATGGCTATTTGTGTTTCAATATTAGTTTAATGATCTGCTTGTTCCTTTATTCGCCCTCTTACTCTTTTCTGTACATTCTGTTTTTACTCTTTTCCACACAGCTCTCTTTTTCATTTTACTTGTTAGCATATATAGGTCAACTGAATTGGATATGAAAAATAAATTTCTTGCATACAATCACTTGGCAATGATGAAGTGTATTCCTTTTTTTAGTGTGCTATGGCAATAAATTTTCTGGGTGACACTGGAATGACCTTCCATTTTTCAAAAACAATCTCTCAATGATCTGACAGAACCACATATTTAAAAGGTTTATAAAGTGTAAACCACATCATAAGAAAATATCCCCTGATTTATTATCCTTATGCTATCTTTTGAAAACTGACAGAATTCCGTGCTTGATCTGGAAGAATCAGCATTAGATGCTGATCAGGTTGAAAATCTTATAAAGTTTTGTCCAACAAAGGAGGAGATGGAACAGCTAAAGGTAAAATGAATCATTATTGGATTAAGTGTAATGTTAAATCCAATACTGTTCTTTTATTAATTCATGTCCTTTTTTTTCTTTCCCTTTTCCCTGAAAAGTGTACATACCTCAAGGCATGTCTCCTGATTTTTGACTTGCAATTGCCTTGTGAATTCTTTGTTTAGGGTTACACTGGAGACAAGGAAAAGTTGGGAAAATGTGAACAGGTCTGTAGGATATTATTTCTACTCTATTATTTCTTCTCTTACTAAAGGATTCTTCATTTTTTTGGGATAAATGTCCCTAATCTGTAAGTTGCATTAGGGTATTAAATTGCAAGCAAATGCATAACCAACACTAATGCTGATTTGAAATTATCAATCCAATAATAGTTCAATTCTTTTGTGCATTGTAATATCTGGACTTCTATGTTGTCAATTCTGTTGGTGCTTTGTTCAACTCCTGGATGTTTTATTTGTTAGCTAGAAACATCAATCCGCAAAACGTTACCTTTTCATTGGATAATGCTGTTAGGTTCTATTTTGTGGGTTGATTACTGTTTAAATGGATGTGTATTGCTTTGCCTTTACATTTAAAATGACCTTTTGGCCTTCTAGGCCTTCTTGCTCTTCCCTTGTTTTGGTTTGTCCTTTTTCTAAGAAAAGAATTTAAATATTATTCAAGTGTACACTGACTTATCCTTGATGTGAGCAGGATTTGTACCCAAACCTCTTGTTAACCCCCACTGCACCCCCACTTCAAGAGTTCTTAAAAATTGAACCAATTAACATTCACAAATTTTCCTCCAAACTTCAATACATTTCTTTTGTGACGTGTTAGATGATATTTGTAATCTCATGGTAACACCTTTTACCTTGGATATTTAATGGATAAATGAATCCCTTTTTATAGGATTTGGCTCTCTTGACATGGAGAAATAAAAAAATAAGAAATAAAAGCTTGCTGAATATTAATACGCAAAGTTGTAAAGGTAGCATTGAGAGGGCAAAGGAAGATGAACGTTATATTGGTTTTTCTTTTTACTTTTTTGGCTATGTGTGTGCGTTTTTTCCTTCATACAATGCTTTTCAAAACCATCTTCATCTGCTTAACTGGCGTTGTTACCCATTGTGTACGTAGATGTTAAAGCGTAATAATCAGTCCCCTATCATGCCTGCAACAAAATTAATAATCATTGTTTGATTCAACTCAACTTCTATGACTTCTACAGAATGTTTTCTGCTGTCCACACTGCAAGATATTTTATTTTTTATTACACTACAATGAGCGTGTTTTCAAAGGATGTCTGTAGTTTTCCTTTTGCAGATTTAATGAATTTCATTCTGCGGCACTTTTTTGTGCTCTTGTTTAAGGACAAAGTATATAAACACCTACTTAGTTCACTGCTACAACTGCTTCATGTGGAGAAAAGTCTGGTCTTAGAAATGTATTCGATCGCTTGAAAATTAAGTCTGCTTTCTGGATCTTTTTGACATTTCTTTTTTTCAAATTTATTGACAGTTCTTCATGGAGTTAATGAAAGTTCCACGAGTAGAATCGAAGCTCAGAGTTTTCTCATTTAAGATGCAGTTCCGTTCTCAGGTTAAATCAAGCATTCATCTACCCTCTTTCTAAGCATCCTGAGTTAATGTCAGTCACTAATCTGGCCTTCCTGATTTGATATTTAGGTTTCTGACCTTAGAAATAGCTTGAATGTTGTGAACTCTGCAGCAGAACAGGCAAGATTTATTCCTTTACTCTCATTTTGTTTGTAGATTTGGTCAAAATGCTACATGACTGTTACATGTTAATCTCACTACTGATATTCCTATCAGGTCAGGAATTCCGCCAAATTGCGGAGAATAATGCAGACAATTCTTTCATTGGGAAATGCCCTAAACCAGGGAACTGCTAGGGGTAAGTTCAATGTTTGATTACTGTCTGATGGGAAAGTACATTATCATATGTTCTTTAAGCGCAAGTTATTAATATCTTTTGTAGTCACTATATCAAGTAGTGCTAGATCTATTGTGAAATTCCATTAGGCAATGAGTTTAGACTGAATTATGGTTACAGCCCTTAAGCTAATTGTGAATAATTGTTTCTTCCAGACATCAATCATATTTTAGTGAACTTTTATTCTGAGTGTCTTGTTTTCACATTGCATTTATTCTGAGATAAGTTAAAAAGGATGTTATCATGTAATATTTTAAAAATACAAATTGCTTTTACAATGTTGAAAAATAATAAAACAAGCGAAGATAGAGACCAGTTGTTGGATTTCCTTTCATTTAGTTCTTCACCTTTACTGCCTTCTTGGTTGAAGTTTCATTTATTTGTATCCATTATGTTTTTGATGAAGTGTGCCTTGTTTTGAACCGTAAGCTACCTTCTTTTGGAGTTTACCTTTCTCTACCGGCTATTTGTGTTTGAAGCTGCAATATGCTGTCAATATTAACACAAGATTTCATCTTACAATGCATTTTATGTCGTGCAGATAAAATAGACATTAATTGGAAATAAGTCTTTTGTACTTTCATTTCCCACTTATAATATGATATCCCTACCTGAGCAAACTCAAATTGTATGCTGTGTTTGCTTTGGCTTCACCATATGCATGTTAACCTTTGATAACCTTGTTTTTTCCCTTCATGGCCTCAGGCTCTGCAATTGGATTTCGGTTGGATAGCCTTCTTAAACTTACTGACACACGTGCTCGAAACAACAAGATGACCCTCATGCACTATCTTTGTAAGGTACAAAAAGCGGCTGATCCTTGTGGACATTTCTATCAATGCCATTGACTTTAGAAATTCTATTGGAATATGAGCATATGGTTTTTTGTGACTGTTTATATCTGCATTTGGATGTACATGTGCGGCAATTGTCTATGTACGTTACTAGTTGCTTAATTCTTTTCGATACCTGCAGGTGCTTGTTGATAAATTACCAGAACTCCTAGATTTTTCAAAAGACCTTGCCAGTTTGGAACCTGCATCAAAGGTAATCTTATTCTGTTTAGTGGGAATCATTATGATAATGGCTGGTATTCTGACTGAGTAGTGATTCCCATCAGATACAATTGAAATTTTTGGCAGAGGAAATGCAAGCCTTAAGCAAAGGATTGGAAAAAATTGTCCAGGAATTGTCCATGGCTGAAAATGATGGTCCTATATCAGAAAATTTTCGTAAGGTATTTAAAGATTGTTAGCTTACATTTTTCTTGCATTTGGCAGTATTGCTTATAGCTACCCATAAATGGTTTTTACTGAAAGCGCTGCTTTACTAGTTTTCAAGAGAATTACTGCTCATGCATTAATAATGTCCCTGGATTTGAGATTCTATATTCTTAATTGGTTTTAAGGAACATGTTGCTCTATTCAATTCGTACTGACAAACTACTATGTGAGAAATTGTGAACACTGGTGCTCTGGAGTATGAATTGCTGAGTCATGATAAATTAGTACTTCGCTTTTTTATAATGGCCTATGTTCATATCTTCTTAAAGTTCTTTTAGTTTTTTCTTCATATACGTATGTTGCTTGCTCATATCTGTGCCTGTGCTGCTGAATCCTATCATATCAGAGCATTGTTTAATAAGTACAAGAAGTTGGATGAGTATAGGACCAAACATGGGACTAAACTTGATTGGATCAGTTGTCATGCTTTTTCATGTACATATCTTTTGATGTCTCTTGCTTTCTCTTTTTACTTCTTTTTACTGCTTTTTACCCTATATTATTTTTCTTGTTTCATTTTTATATAACTTGTATCTCTTTTTGTTGCTTAGACTTTGAAAGAGTTCCTTCGTTTTGCCGAGGGCGAAGTGAGGACTTTGGCTTCACTATATTCTGTGGTGGTGAGTCACGAAACCTTTTAGCATGAAAGGGAGCATTCGTTTTCTTATAATATATGCTATGCCACAAGAGACTCTCCTTTACCCAGACCTTGATGTATTATAGGGTAGAAATGTGGATGCATTGATTCTTTATTTTGGGGAAGATCCATCTCGCTGTCCATTTGAGCAAGGTATGTTGTATACATTCACTTTCTGACCATGTACAGTTCTTGGAATAGTTGACAGTTATTTTATTACTCTTGTAAATAACTGCTGCAGTGATTTCGACTCTGCTCAACTTTGTGAGGATGTTCAACAAAGCCCACAACGAAAACAGCAAACAACTTGAGCTGGAAAAGAAGAAAATGGCACAAAGTGAGAAGTCAAAGATGAATGCTTCACACAAGGAGTCCGAACGCTTGTTACATACTCCAATACAGAGTGGCAATGTCAACTGATTTCATCTTCAACACAAGCTTGCTAATTTTTCAAAAGAAGAAAATAACATGTAATTCGGCACAGCAGAGTAGTCTGATACAAGTGATGGAAGGATCTCGTGGATGTTGGATGAGATTGTATATTTGGAAGATAAGATTAAATCTGAAATGTAAATATAAGACACTCATAATTTTCTGCAGACACGTTGATTGAACATGTCCTCTTGTTAGGTGAGCCTTTCTTAGCTTATTCTCTGTTTCTGTTTAATGAGCTTGCTATTCTCAAATTGAGCTTTAATACTGCATCTTAGTTTCTTCACTCTCGACATGATTATTAATGTGATTTACCTTTTTGATTGGATCAGAGATGGAGGAGTCAGCACAATCCTGTTCTTTGATAGGCAACATGTAAATTATCCACTGACAGAATTCATAGTGTAAGTAAGGATTTGGTTGATAGTGAATTTTTTCCCCCTCCAATTTTTTTCTCACATCTCTTCATTGACTCTGTGTCAATTTCCCTTTCATAATTTTTATGATCCTTGTTTGATAATATATTCTTCTTCTTCTTCTCCTTGTACTGTCTTTTTCATTTTTAAGATTAGTTATTGCTTGCTTGGCATCTGAATTACTTTAAAGTCAGTGATTAGCCATCACTTTAACTACACCGTTTCCTTCAGATTGCTAGTCAAGCTCATCCTTTTTTATTGTAGGCATACTTAAGAAAGCATAAGATTGCATTTTAGCAGCTGCATTCAGCTTTACTGCCACTTAATGCAGTATGGTGTATCTTCTACCTTCAGATTCACCCAATTCTTTAGCATCTACTTGTCCTTGGAACTTGCAGAACTCTTATCTCCTTATTATAGGTATAAGATTTCCCATCTGTCTTCTTATTACTGGTAGTTAGTTTCATCATAATGTATTGACATCTTGCATGTTAGGTATGTTTAATGAATTCTGATGTCAATTAGACATAAAAAGGGTAATATAAAATTATAAGATAAATTATATTTTGTAATATTAAATATTAGGAATTCATTACTATACATGCAAGATTTCATGTCTTGTATTATAATTTTCGTTTAGAGTTCAAAACTTGTTTAAGCTGTTTCAAGTTTTATATTGTGGCTGTAACTCTACATTGGATGTAACATAACGAAGTGCTAAATACCACCCTAATTTTTGTGCTAGCCGTTTCAAGTCTTGTGTTAAAGACTTTTTACTTTTATATTAGAGATTACAAGTTTTATATAGTTATTGTAACGTTGCATAACAAGGTCCCAAGTATCACCATATTAACATATTTAATAGACACGTGTGGTATTGATATTGGCCGGTATTATTATAGAATCCCACGTTTTTCCAATAATATGCATGATGCTTGATGTGTAGGCATTAGAGATTGTGTATGAACTCAGATTCCAACTATCCCGTGCCATTTTGGAAGTTAACCCAATCCCCTCGTGATATTTGATGAAATTTAGGCTCATTTGTCAAATGGGATTATGGAACCTAATCCATTTCTTGTAATATCGATGAGATCGGGGCAGTTGACCACTATGTTAATTATTGTCTACCAATTTCTATCTACCCGCAAGCCATAAAATTGTTATTTTTTAGCTTGTATGGATCTGTGTTTAGGTTTTTTAACCATTGATAGTCAGAGAGTAAGTAAAGAAAATTATAATAATTGAACATTTGCTTACACAAGATGTCAATGTGGGTTAAGTAATAACATGGAAACTACCTATGTATACATAATTGATGTGACACGATTTGGTTAGAAAACTACTGTTCTCTTTTTATTTTTATTTTGATTTGTACGTTATCTCCTTTCATATCCTCATTGTTAAATATTGAAAAGGGTCTCATTGGATGCTATTGTTTTCCTTTCGCAATGTGAGGTGAGGTTGGCATTTGGTAGATTTCATTTCAATAGTGTCTGTCTCGTGTGTTACGCAAAGTCACGTGCCTTCAACGGAACAAAACATGGGGCCTTAATTGTTATATAAATAAATCTTCTCATATCATTATATGAACCGCTGGCTTTTTTGATTCCCCTTTTATAATCCCAATTTTCATGTAAATCCCAAAAACAAATAAAGAAATAAACGACTCTTTTTTTTCTGAAATTCGGATAATAGATTTCAGTGTCTTCTTCCGTGGATCTAAGTGATTTTCAATCAAACATAGATTTGGTTAATTTTAAAATCATCTGATGCATTAGTCAAAACTTATGCTCTGCATTGTTGAATTTTATTTTGATTGATTTGTTTCATAAATAAACATATATATATCTAATATATATAGGATTAATAATTTTTTTTTATTTTACATAAAATTTTATATTAATTATAAATTATTAAATATCAACATATTTAAGGGTTAAAATTATATTTAATATATATTAATTATATATATATATATATTACTTTTTTCATCCTTATATTGATACAATTATTAGTGAATATAAAGAAAAATAAAACAGTGCAAACTGCTGCGCTTCTCATAATCTGTTACGAATATAATTAATTATATTTTACTACACATAAACGAAATAATATGTATGAAAGTTGTGTCGGTGAGATTAAAACTAATAAAGGAGTAGAAACTTCAAGTTTTGTCGGCAAATGGAACATGTGGTTTGGCGTCACATGCACTAAAGGCAATAAAAAGAGAACAGTGGTGGGTTTTGGCCCCACACCCCACCCCCAAAAATATTTTCACTGTAATTGTACTATTATTATTATTATTATTATTATTATTATTATTATTATTGTTTGGGATTCCTATCTGTCAGTTAGTCAGTCCTGCCGCAAAAACATTCCCAATGCTGCTTTAACGTCGTCATTTGTATCATAAATTGACAAACCTTTATTATCTATATATGTGAATAGTTTCTTATTTTTTTATTTTTTTTGTTGCAGCTTTTACTCAAAATATAAGCACTACAATTAAGTAAAAAACTAATGACCATAATAATAATAATAATAATAATAATAATAAGAATGAGAAAACAATGCTAACATGACTAAATTTCTAGTCGTTTTGAATATGCCTCGGTAAATATTTGATTCTGTCTACCGGCTCATTTTATCTGGAATCCTATGAATTTAGATATTCCACTATCAATGCTTATGTAATATTACTTAAAAAGTATGTAAATGCAAGCAACGAAATTCATTCATAATAGTAGATCTTACTTTTACATAATTACATTTTTAATTTTTTAGAGAAAATATCTATTACCCGCTACATTTTAAGTTAATACCTTATTAATCTTTTATATTTTTTCTAATATTCTATCACCTCTTAATTTTTTTTTTCGATTTTTCTTTTTAGTTTAATTGATTTATAAAATAATAAAATTTAAAATATTTAAATTATTAAAAGATAAAATCAGAATTTAAGAGATAATAAGATATTAAAAAAATATAAAAAGTAACGAAGTATTAACTAAAAAATAAAGCATAATAGATATTTTTTCAATTTTTTATTCTATTAACAGCGAAAGTCTACAAGATTATTATTAACAAATAATTTTTTTAAAAATAAAATCTATATCTTTTAAAAAATAATTTTGTGCATATCAACACTAATTTAAAGTTAAATAAGGTTAATTTCAGGTGAAATACTAATTTGTACTAAAACGCAGTTTTAAAGAATATAGTCGTTTGCACCTAATAATTTTCATTATTACTTTATTAGCAATTTAACAGTAAAGTTTAAGCACAAGTATGTGATCATGAGCTATCGACTCTTTATCTATTCTTTCAATGGAGAATCAAATATAAATTAAACAATCCTAAAGTAACAAATAGAATATCTAAATAAAAAAAAATAATGACAAAACACAAATTTCATTTTTTTTACATATTTAATTATTTACATTTAAATATTAATAAAAAATACGGCCTTTTTTTTTTTACTTTGTTTTATTTTCATATATTAATTGTTGGTGGGGTGGCTATACCAAACAGCCAAACAGAGACAATCTTCACCGACCGCACCCCTCATCCCTTCTATATATATATTTTCTTTGCTGGTTTGGTATTTTATTAGGTTTTTTCTTCCTTCACTTCCAGTACAATTCTGTATTTAAAAAATAAAAATAAACAAAAATTATTTTTTATTTTTATATTATTCATGATATTAATTTAATATTAAGAAAATATAGAAGAATTTACAATTTGCCATTTTATTTTTAATACTATTATAGTGGAGAGTGTCTTTTCATTTCTTTAATTGTTTTCTTTTTAAAATCTTATCATAAACTTTATGTGATACTTTTATATTTCATCTTTGATATTTCGTACTTACATTTGACTTTAATTTGCACTTTATTTTTTTACATAAATTTTCATTTTGTTTAAAAATATATATATATATATTTTTTTTGTGGCCAATTCTAAGTTAGTGAATTGAGCTATACATGCAGCCACGTTTTCTCATGTCAAAATTAATTTATTTATTATTAAAATTAATTCTTACAAAGTCTAATGTTAGTTAAATTCAAATCTCAAATTTTTTATATATCATAAATTTTAATAATTAAATCAACTACATTCATCCAAAGTCCTCAAAAAAACGAAATCATCCTTTACACTAAAGTTGCCAAAATTTCTTTTTCATAAAACTTTAAACGGGGTTTTACATTTTAGATTTATTTAAAAATACATAAGAACAAAAATGTCTATAATCTACAAACTTATTCGATGCCAGTTACTCATTATACATTACTCAAAAAATTCAAAATTAACCCTAAAATCTCATATGGTTTACTACAAAAAAGGTTTTTCTCATTATTAAATGGAAAACCAGGAAAAGAAAGAACCCAGCATCTCATTTAAGCAGTGTCGTTGTATTTGCATCAGATGAGAATGATGACTTTATTTATTGTCTACACCTTGAAAATTGTGCACTCCCACTGCAGTCTCAGATCTTCTCCTTCTCTTCTGTTCTCTTCTCTTATATGCAAAAAAGGGTAAAAAAACAGAATAAAAAAGAAAAAGAGAAGATAATCCTTAACATACCCTAATCATTTAACCCCACCACGAATCTCATACATCAACTTTTCACACATAAAGTAAAAGTGTAAATCCAAAGGATTTCTCTTACAATACAATCTTTTCTCTTTCACTCACTATTACTGTTGCTTCATGAGGGGAAAGCCATATCTCGATTTGTTCTGTCTTTTTCTTTTTCCCCCCCTTACCAACCTCCAATTTCCTTGAGCTTTAAGCCTCTTGTCTAATGATAACATCTTTGTCTGTCCCAGCGCTACTCATTGCTCATCACTACAGATAGATAGAAAGAAAGAAACAGAAAAAAGCTCTTTTTTCTTTTTCTTTTTTAATTTTTTCAGATTAGTTGGTGTACCTTTTGATATAAAATGGAGGTTGGAAGGAGAAGAAGTGGAGTTAAGAACAGTGTTTTTAGCTGGTTCAGTGTGGGAGAGCAGAATGAAGAGTGATGAGGTGAGAGGTGGGTTTAAAGTTTACAATGGAGAAGAAAGCAGCAAGCTTGGAGAAGAAAGCAGCGAGCTCGAAAAAATCATCATCATAATAATAATAATAATAATAATAAGAATAATACTAACAATGGTGATAGCAGAAGAATTGTCAAGAGAGGGCAATCTGGGAATTTGGTTGGAGTTAGAGGGAAAAGAAAGACATGGAAATCTGAGAGCCTTGGTGGACCAATTCTTCAGATTACAGCAGCAGGAAAAGATTTGAGTGCTTCTGTTGATGCAGGTATGAAGAAAACTCCAGGTTTGAATAAGAAAGGAAGATCTGAAGAGGGTAAAGAGAGGAGCCCAATTCGGACAAGGAAGACGAGATCTGAGATTGTGAAAGCTTCTTCTGTTGTTGACTCTTGTACTAATAAAGAAATGGTCGTTGTTCATTCTGGCGAGGGAGCTGAGAAGAATAATCAACCAGTTTTGAGGAAGTCAAAATCTGAATCTGTGAAGTCTGTGGATCAAAAGGAAAATGAGATTGAGAAGAAGAATTCTGCATTAGAAACTGCAGTTCAATTGAGAAAGGTAAAGTCTGAGTCAAATAAAGATTTGGGTAAGGGGAATGATGATCATGATGAATCTAATGAAGGAAATGAGAAATTGCCAGTTGAGAATGAGGTGATTGGATTAGAAGAAAATTGTAAAGAGTTTGATGTGTGCGAAGAGAAAGTGATTCCTACTGATGTTACCGAACCACAAGAGGTTTTACCAAATAATGAAGACACTGTTGCTGATGAAGAGTTTGGTGAAGAGGAGGAGGAAGAGGAAGAGGAGAGGAGGAAGAGGAAGAAGAGGAGGAATTTGAAGAAGTTGAGGAAGTTGAAAAGAAGGAAATCAAAATCAATGTGGCAGAGCAGAAACAGAAACGGAGTCCTGAGAAAACTGTTGTCAATGAAGTGAAGAAATTCAATCAATTTCATGATAAATCGCCTCCAATTGCCTCTACTATCAACAAGCAATCTCCACCAGTCGTTAAAAGAGCTACAATTTACTCAAATTTCTCAAAACCAACCACAAGTAAGTAAATTTCCAACAGTACATTTTATGCTGCAATTTAATGTTCAATGATTCCTTGTAATTGCTTTTCACTTTCTTCCAGGTTCTGCTTCAGATGATTTCCAGAGCTTCCCAGAAAACCCACAACAAGTTACAGAATTTAGGTGAGATTTTCCTCTTCTGGATATATTAATTGCGTCATTTTTTTAGCATTTTTCATTGAAATTCAGCATTAATTTCATCCTGTGTCTGTTAATTTTCAGTGGATTTAGTAATGTGGAGAGATGTATCAAAATCGGCATTTGTTTTTGGGATTGGAACATTTATTATAATCTCGTCCTCTTACACTACAGATCTCAATATCAGGTAACAAAAATCTTTACTTCCTGAAGCAACTTCATTCCGTTTTCTACTTCAATCCTCATTCACTTCCTCTGTTTCAAAACAGAGCAAAGGACTGAGTGCTGTTTCCATTTATTTTTTTCCACAGCTTTATTTCTGTGATTTCCTATCTGGGTTTGGTTTATCTTGCTGCCATCTTTCTGTACAGAGCCATTATTTGCAGGTAAATCCAAATTCTCAAAAACAAAGATAAAAATAAATAAAATATAATGAAATATTTGCTATTTATTTTAATTAATTTTTATTTACAGGGGAGTTATAGACGTAGATAATTCAAGTTATGTTCTTGGAGAAGAAGAAGCAATTTGGTTACTAAAATTGATGCTTCCATACTTGAATGAATTCCTGTTAAAACTAAAAGCACTTTTCTCTGGTGATCCTGCAACTACAATGAAGGTGAATTCCCTTTTTGTTTTTTTCTGTTTATTTAATTTTGTTCTCTTGCCTCGGGAAAACAACAAAAATTAATGAACTGTGAAAATTGTAGTTGGCAGTTCTGTTGTTTGTTTTGGCCAGGTGTGGCAGCTCCATAACCATCTGGAAAATGGCCAAATTTGGTAAGTCTCGTAGTTTATTTTAACATTTTTCTTTGTGTTTTCCAATTTCACTGTTTTACTTTACACAGAATTTTTACCAACCCAGCAGAGAGAAACCAGGGTTGGGCAGAGCAGCGCTGTTAAATTCTCTGAAAGTGCTTTTTCATTTTTCATTTTTCATTTTTACTGACTGCTTGCTTGGTTTTGCTCACTGCCTCAGGCTTTTTTGGAGTTTTCGTTCTTCCAAAAGTCTTCTCTTCATACTCCACGCAGTTAGCTGGATACGGTAAGTTCTTTTATCATGCATTTTACACTATCGAAACTTTCTTAAAATTTACCAAGAATTTCATCACAACCCTTTAAAATTTGCCAAAATGTCAAACATGTAACTATTATTGAGAATCCGAGGGTTTGAGATTTTTTACGATTGTAATCGTTAATTACATAGTTAACAATTTGAGATTTAATAATTAAAATGATTACAATTAAGATAAAAATAAAAAATAAAAAATAAAATCAACAGTTTGACTATCTTTTTGTATTCTTTTAGCTATCTCTAGCCGCAAAAAGATTAATAGTTCGTTTATATTAACTAACGGCTAGTAAAGAGTATTAGTAATATTTTTTTATATTTTCGTTGATTTGATATTTGGATAAAAATGAGGGGGTCTCGGTGAAAGTCTTTTGTTCGTTGCTGATAATACCGTTAAGAGGGTACCAATCACATTATACTTAAAATTCATTCGAAGGCAAGTGGGTCCTCGTCCATCAAGGACAAGGACAGCAGTTCGATTCTGATGTGATTATGATTTGATCAGATGGTATAACGGCTCCTTAATTATTGATTTGATGGGTCCTACTATAAATAAAACTAGTCGTTGATTAAGGTCCAAATGTGTCCGTATCAATTATCTCTTGACTTTGGATTCCATCTCTAGGTTAACTCACTTTATTCCCTACACCTTAATTATATTTATTTATAGGTTTAAAAAAAAATTATATTTTGTACAACGCTAATATCGCTACACAAATTTTTTTTAATCTAAAAAAGTGTCTTTATTTGTTTTTATAAAATACATAAAATTTTTTATTATTTTCAAGGATTTTTTTGGTATTATAGAATTTCTCTTGTGTCGTAAAAGTACAATTAAGAAATTTTGATAATACTAAATTTTACTAAAATTCATTTATTTTTTTCATTAATATTTGGTGTCCAGTGTTTTTAATCTCACAATCATTGTGATGTGACAGTAAAATAGGATCATGGGCCTTACAAGAGCCCATTACAAAGCTTTGGTGAACTTCAGCCCAACTTACTTACCCATTGCCAAATTGCAAAGAAAAGTTTCATGTTTCCTTTTTAGCCCTTCAAATGTGTAATCGGCATTTCCATGATTATGATTTTGTAGAAAATAATTTAAATTTAATGTTTGCTAATCTTTCAATTAACTCTAAATGAAGGTAAATTTTGGATTCGACGCTTCCGCGATGCATGGGATTCGTGCTCTCACAAGAAGGGCGTAGCTGTTGCCATTTTTACCCTCGTATGGAATCTATCTTCAATGGTCGCTCGCGTTTGGGCAGGTGAGGACACTTTAGACTTTTCAAATCATAATTTATAAAGAGACGATAATATTTAGTTATTTGGACCTATTTCTTACACGTAGGAACACTATGTATTCATTTGTAAAAACGTGAAAACTCAAAGACCCGAATAGTAATATTATAACCCCAATTAAATTAACAAATGTATGATTATCGGGGTTTTCGTACCGTACACTGACGACGCCACCAAACATGCAGTGTTCATGCTATTTGTGGCCCTCCGATATTATCAGCAGTCTGTGATGAGAGATGATTGGGTGGAAGATGATACGGGAGGAAGCGAAGAAACGTGGCATGGGCCACAAAATGGAGCACAAAAAGAGGCATACAGGCTCAATAGTGATGGTCCTTTGCCCAATAGGCTTAGGCCCAATAGGCTTAGGCCCACTGTAGGGCAGCCGGTGAAACCGAAGAAGTTATCGTGAGAAGCACTTTTCGGTACAGCGGATTTGCGTACAGTGGAATCGGGCCGTTAGTTTGCATCGTGCGTTGTGATTATCATGTGATATGATGTGCAAGTTTTCATTTTCTATCATTTATTTTGTTTTTTTTTTAATAATATATATATATTTTTCCTTCTTCAATGTAAATAATATTTTGTTTGAGACATGATATTATGAACTAACAAGACCAATAAAAACATATTTTATAGTGACAAATATTAATTTTTATATTTTGAGTTGTATATTTTGAGTTAATTTGATTTCAGAAAGGTCAAGATCATATTAAGATGATCCGTTAGATGTTTTGACTCAGATGTAATTTTTATTAAATTAGAATTGTAATTACGACAATATCATTAAACTTACAATATCAATTTATTTACTACCAGACACAATTTAGAATGAGAAAATGTAAAATTTATTAACTTAAAATTATATTACTTTCATTTAGAATTTATATAAAAAAAAAAAACTCAAATTCAGAATTCGTTAAATATTAAAAGTGAAATATAAAATAAAAATACATCGCAAGTAACATTAATTTCTTTTTTAGAAAAAATGAGTTCGGCTTACAAAATTCTTGTCGTTAGAGTGCGGACCCTCAAACTTACTTATAACTTAACTGTAATTTGATATTGGCAGTTACAATTTTACAAACCATTTTAATTTTTATTTGTAGGACAATTTATTTTATTAATTGAAAACAAATTCCAGTACTTAAAAAAAAAAAAAATTAAGTGGTGGGTTATCCGTTTATACAAAAGAAATTTTTTACCATTGAACGGGAATTATATTAATTTATGTCTGCCACGTGGCTGCCAAACAGTTGATGAAACCGGGTGGTCAAACTTCCGGGGTAGGAAAAGGACGGTTCTTGTTCATATTTAAACGCACCGTTTTTATACCAAAATGGTTTTAGTTAGACTTCTGCACAATTCCACTCTTCTCAGGTTCTCATTCCTCTCTCTCTCTCTCTCTCTCTCTCACTTGCGCCTCTGCGCCTTCGCCGAGAACCGCCGTCGCCTCCGCCTCCGCCTCGATCCCTTGCTGCTTCAATCGAATTGTGCCTTTCTCATCGTCCGCCGCGAAGACGAATTGATCATCCCTCAGGCATCCTTCGCAGGTAAGCTTCTAGAGAATTTTAACAGTCTCAATAGAGACAAAAAGTTTAGCTTTTTCGCTTGAAGTGTTCAGTTGTTACGGCTTTTTTTAATTTGCAGTGGTTCTTATTTTAGTTTTCGTTAGAACGAACGTGAAATTATTATTGTAAATACTAGAAATCAACTACTCATTGTTAGCTTATTAAGATTAAATAAAAATGTTATGGAAAATAAAAAAATAAAAGCTCAATTATTGGAAATGAAAAATCCAGATATTCTCCTTTGATTTGGAGGACTTGGATGCTTAAGTTTTGATTGTTTCCTACCATCCTAATTTTAGAATTGTGGATGCCTAAGTTTTGATTGTTTCCTACTGTCCTAATTTTAGAATTTGTTTCTTTCATGCTAAGCATTCTTATTACTGTTGGAGAATGCTCTTTTCACTTTTTTTTCTCCATTGTGGTTTGTACTTTTCATTTTTCAAGTTTTAACATTTGAACATTGAAAATTAAGATGATGTGATTTCATGGACACTTCAGATGAGTCTTGTGACCGATTCTCCGGTTCACTCTTCCAGCAGCGATGACTTTGCTGCATTTCTTGATGCTGAGCTCGATTCTAATTCATTAGGCTCATCGCCAGATGAAGGAGCTGAAGATGAAGAATCTAATGATGAGGAGGATGCCGAGAATGACAAAGACCTAGAAAGCAATAGGTATTTCATATTTCTTTTTGGCTACGAGGAATTAAACTTTGTGAAACATTATAACTTTTCTGAAGTTACCTGTTTTATAATTTAATGTAAATAAACTTTTGTTTAGGTAGAAAATGTGGCAAGCTTGTTAAGTGTCTTTTATATGAAACATATCAAATGAGTTGTTTGAAGTTTCAACCTGTTCTCAGTGGTAAAATTTTTCCTAAGTTTCTCAGCATTAATTGGTTGTAGTTCGTTTTTCTTTTTGTTTTTGGTTTTCTTGTTGAGAACATGTTGGATTTTTTAAGGACATGTTTTGTTGGCACAGTATAGTTTCTGATATGAGATGTATATTGGATTCTTTTCTCTGTGTGCATACTGGTTTTAATACCATTATTGTGCCATTAGTACTCTTGTATTTTCGAATGGAAAACTTTTTGCTGCTTTGTACTTTGATTTGTAGCTTTTTTCTTCATCCAATGCGAATGGTATCATCATAGGGACTGTTAATTCTTGATTGTGTTTGCTATATTTTTTTTCACTTTCTTGGAAAATTATACCAATTGTTTTAATGTATTATTTGTCTTTCTAAATATTCATCTTTAGATCATTTCCAATTTAGTTTATATAATCTGAGATATCTTAGATGAATTTCTACCCTTTATACATTACTCTTATTGCATGCACTTGAATTTTGTTGATAGGGAGAAATTTTGCGATGTTACAGAGATGAGTGTTTAATTGCAGGGTCAATCCTCATTTGAGCTTGTGATAATGTTACCTTTTATTGGATTATATGTGGATACCTATATTACATACTCTAGTTCTTCTAATTTTATAAATTCACAGGCAGAAATATATTTATCTTCTTTGTCTTTCTTCCAATTATTTTCCTCTATCAATTGTTTGGATGAATTAAATTGTAGGAAAAAAAGGCGCAAGGTGGAGATGTTGGAAAGCACTCCGGAACAGGAAGAATCAACCTCGCAAAGAACTGTAGAACAAGAGACAGGTAACCTTTCCTATATAGTGATGTGTCTTTTATTCCACCAGATGAAGTGCTGGATAGCCACCTAATTGCTGGTGAAATACCCTGAAGGTCTTGGATACACAAACTACCCTTTTTAGGATGTACAACACTGGATGAAGTAATTCAAGAATTCATTGGTTGAGTTTCTCAGTCAGTTTTCATATAAACTGCTATCATTGAGAGATGCCCAAGGATATCAGAAGCATTTGTTTTGGAGAAGTTCATATATAGCACTTTAAAGGAGTTGTAAGCCTCAATCAAGTTGTCCAGCTGCTTGAGTTTCAACTTTTGTTCTATATCAATTTAATTGGTGTGTGGTATTTGTCATTTTATGTACTATGATTTCTTCTATCCTTGTTCATAGTAGTAAATGCCTGTATTTTCTGCAGTGAATCTTTCTGCTGTTCAAGATATGTCTATCTTTCTATTTCTCTTAGAAATTACTTTTTTAGAATGGCTTATAGGTTATGAGTACATCATGCATCTAATCCCTCACTTGAGGTTTAGTTTTGTTAACACATATATTCTTTAGGCTGAATTGACTTGTATCAGTTATGTCGTAATGTGTAGAAGTGTCCGTGGAATTGGATATCTGTCAACATCCAGGATCTTATGGGGGCATGTGTTACAAATGTGGGCAAAGGGTGGAAGAGGAAACTGGTGTAACATTTGGTTACATACGCAAGGTACACCTTTTCAGAAATTAGCAACTGCTATTTGTAAAATTATGAACTCTGTTGTCTGCATTTTCTCTTTTCACTGTATATTTGGAGGCTTATTTGTATAAGCAAAACCTTTAATTCTACAGAGTCAGGCATAAATTCCTTCTAAAATTCTGAGACATTCATATTCACACACACAGAAAGATGATCATATTAGCAATATGTACGCAGAAACATGATAATATTAGCAATCTATAACATGCTCAAACATACAAAGACATGATCATATTAGCAAAATGTAACGTGTTCTCTATTGCTTTTGACTTGATTGATGAGGTGTAGAAACTACTTTACTTGTAGGGTCTAAGGATTGGAAATGATGAAATTGATCGTTTGCGGAGCACGGATATGAAGAATTTATTGCGTCATAGGAAGCTTTATTTGATACTTGACCTTCACACACACTACTTAACTCGACTTTGCTTGTTCATTTGAATCCTGAGGAAGAATATTTGAAGAGCCAAGCAGATTCTCTGCAAGGTAGATGCTATTAGCTTGTTTATGCGATTCTGTAATTGGTATTGCATCTGATGGTGCTATGTGTATTTGTTAGATACTTTTTTCTTGCCTCACATTCATTAGCTTAGTTATATTTTGTTGGATGCATAGTTTATGTTGCTATTTTGTTCGTCTAGCTTTATAGTTTGCCATAAACTTGTAAACTTTGAATTTGTTCAGTAAGAACCTAGACCGTAAGTAAATGGCTTAAGAAATAAAATCCCATTGTGCTGTAGGATGGATTATCAAATAACATACACAAGGAGAAGGGAGTGGAATATTTGAAGAAACAGGCTGATAACCAAAATACTTTAGTCATTAATCTATTAGAAACATTCAGTTTTGCTTAAAAATAAGAGTTGCTATTATGGTGGACAAATCGTCAATAAAACAGGAAATTATAAATTTGTAAGCACAGGGAAAACAGTGTAATCCTATAAATTATATAAATCCTAGTCAAATAAGAAAACCATATTAGGAAAACTAAATATGACTTAAACCCCTATAGTATCTTAACTTACCTTAAATTCCTAGAATCCTGAATACACAAGAGTTTGTGATTTTTTTCGGTTTCCTGTTCTGCATCACATTGGCTATAAAAATAGCCTGATTACGTCAATTTTGGAAAATGTTATAGGACAACAAGTAAGAAAAAGGGTAGGGGAAAAGATAGAAAGGGAGAGGAGAGATAAATAATAAGAATGGGGAGAAAATGGAGAGAAAGAAGAGAGACACAGAGAATTTGGGGGGAAAACTGATATTTGTCATACAGTAATCTATCGCATCTCACAAGACATATCTTAAAGTCTTATTTATAGTGAGCAATACTCTTATTCAAAAAGAAACATTAGATACTTCTAATAAGGAGGGATTCACCCCTGATAAGAAAAGACTAACCATCCAACTTGAAGAGAAAAAACCTTTACTCGCTTAAATAATGGATACTTCTAAGTTAACTTATCTGTGAATACTATTAGACTTGATAATGTGAGGAAACTGAACAAGATTGCAACAGCAGCATAAAAATATTCATTATCAACTAAAGTAAGTTATGGAGTATCCTTAAGGGTGATCTTATGCTTGAGGCAAGATTGTATTCTTTTAACATTTGATATTATTATAAATTTTTTGTTTCATGAGGCATTAGGAACACTTTAAATGTATGTTTTATATTGTCCATGCAAAGATGGTACAGTGATATTCATGTTGTGGACATTGCATGGTATGCAGTGTAGGGTTCAACACATATTCTAAAAATTCACTATAGCTCTCCCTACTTTTCAGTGAACAAGTTTATGCATATTTTTCAATTACTATTATCATTATTATTCTATTTTTTATTATTTTCAAATATTGAAACATTACAAGGTGGTTTTTTAGTTTGATGCAATCTCTTCTAAACCTCAGATTCAAATTGAACCATCTGTCCCATTCTTGTTTAGCTGACCTTCATCAATGTCAAACTATGGTCCCACTATTTGATAGTTTATGCTGTGATTATCAAATTAAGAAAAGCTGAAATTTGCTGCTTCTAGCTTTTTGGTTATCTATAATAGCAATTGTGATGATGTTTATAGTATGTTCATGGAGACAATCATTGAAAATCCAAGGAAAATGCTGATGCAGGTCATTGTCACTTGAAAATGATGTTACCAAGAGCCATATGCTGAAACTTAATACAAGCTCTTATTGAAAATTTTAGCTATTAACTTTGCTTCTGATTTTATCTTGGTTTGCAATCAATATGTGAATTGTGTGCTTACCATTTATTTTTTTTGTTGCATTATATTATCTTATTCCAATTGTATTTTCATTGACTTCTTATTGCTATGGTTTCAAATGTTATGAATTAGATGTTTCAAAAGGCAGCCTCTTCATGTTGGAATTTATGCATATGATGACCAAATTGAGGCCCTTTGTCCGCCCATTTTTGAAAGAAGCTAGTGAGATGTTCGAGATGTACATATATACTATGGGTGACAGACCATATGCATTAGAAATGGCTAAGTTGCTTGATCCTGGCAGGGAGTACTTCCATGCTAAAGTGATTTCACGAGACGATGGCACTCAAAGACATCAGAAGGGTCTTGACGTGGTCCTGGGGCAAGAAAGTGCTGTGCTGATTCTTGATGACACAGAAAACGTAAGTTAAGTTGCAACCAACTTTCTTTCATATCTGTACATTTAATGGATCATCATATTATGTGATTAGAGTTGTTATAATGCGCAAATCAGTTAGATAGAAATACTTGGAGGAGCCTATTTGATCAAATTCATTTTTGTACTGTGGTAATGTTGATCGTGGTATTTTTCTTTTTCCGTCTTTGTCAATTTCTTGTGGGGTAACTGAGAGGCTATTCCTTTCCAGTTTTCTTGCAAATATAAAATTGTACAGACATGGTCATAGAATCATTTATTTCCTTCTAAGTGGAACAGAATTCTTTGAAATGAATTGATGGTAATTTGAAAGCTTTCTGTTTTGGCATCCATTATTCAGGCATGGACAAAGCACAGGGACAATTTGATACAGATGGAAAGATATCATTTTTTTGCTTCAAGTTGTCGCCAATTTGGCTTCAACTGCAGATCTCTTTCTGAGTTGAAGAGTGATGAAAGTGAGCCCGATGGGGCACTTGCATCTGTTCTTAAAATTCTGAAGCGAATCCACAGCATGTTCTTTGATGTACATCCCTTTCCTAAGACTTTTTTGATAAAAGTTGTTATTGTTCGATTTGTGTGCCTGACTCTATTGATTATGAGTCTTTTTATAGGAACTTGGGGATGATCTTGCTGGCAGAGATGTGAGGCAGGTAAGACGTTTCTTGGATAATTGACTCTGCTCAATTTAGGTTGTGTTCTTTACATTCTTGTGGAAGTGGCATTTACTATTACACTTTTTGTTTTTCCGTACGTAGTCTAATTGCTGTGAATCTTTTTCTATATATATATATATATATATATTATTGCCCATTGATTTCTTATGTTCATGTCCATGTTGGCGTTACAGAACTCCATGCATTTGTACACTAATTTCAATAGGAACATCGTTATTTATTAGGGACTTTGACGTTCATCACTTATTGCTCGCAGGTGCTGAAAATGGTCCGGAAAGAAATCTTGAAAGGGTGTAAACTTGTCTTCAGTCGTGTTTTTCCCACCAGATTCCCAGCTGACAATCACCATCTTTGGAAGATGGCAGAGCAGCTAGGAGCCACATGCTTGACAGAAGTCGATCCTTCGGTGACACACGTGATCTCAACAGATGTTGGAACAGAGAAGTCTCGTTGGGCAGTGAAAGAAAAAAAGTTTTTAGTGAATCCACGGTGGATAGAGGCAGCCAATTTTTTGTGGCAAAAGCAACCTGAAGAGAACTTTCCGGTTAACCAAAGTGCGAAGGACCAATAACAAATATCTTCAGGTAGTTGCACTGCATGGAATACTTCTGGACCTGTTTTATTAAGTGCAACAAACCACATTAGTTGTGCCAAAATATTATATCAAGATTGGTACTTCAACTGATGTTTTTGGTTAGTTAACGAAGGAATGATGATGACTAGGTGTATTATTGGTAGAATTTGCTAAGATACTCAACCCCATAGATCATGACTCAGATTAGAGTAATTGGTCTTGCAATGTTTATAGCTAATGATTGACATGTAGATTTCTAGATGGAAAATACCATTGCAGTTAGTTTAGTGCAAGTGCAGACTTTTCCCATGAGGTGTAAAATGCTATTCTTGTTTTGTAAAATTATTGTCAAGCAACATATTATGTAGCCGCATTAGATTTCCTTCCTCGATCAAATTTTTACTCTAGACAACTCTAAATAAAGCTGTGTTTTGGAGGTGTGTTATTTTTTATTTTCTCTGGGTATTATCATCTTTTGATTGATGTAACATTAGCGGTTTTGTACTGTTCTTATAACTTGTTTTTCCATTTGAAATTTCAAAAGTCAAATTATTCTCATAAATAGGCATAGTATATTCAAAATTTGCGAATTCTTTTTTCCCCCATTTGAAAAGTACACGATTCATGTGGCTGATAATTCAGAAGGATGCGACTTGCAAACTTAAGTGATGCGTTGGCTGGCTTTAAATCCGATCGTTTGCATACAGAATTGAACAATGACATTTGTGAAGATGTGTCAACATTTGCTTCTAAGATTCGACAAACCCAAGTTTTGTTTTTCCGTCCCAATCAACTCAACCAACATTTCCCCATTCTGAGCAGACTTGTCAAAATCACACTAAGACTGGCAGTTCTCGAGCTCTGTAATCCATTCTGTAGCTGCCGAGAAATAAAACCTTTTGTTTTCAGAAAAATTGGAGTCAATCTAAGTCCTATAACAAGCATCGAGGACATCTTTAATGTTAATGGCTCTGACTACCGCATAAAGGAGATATTAGATATTGATACTAGTTGAAATTTAGCATTTCAGATTTGCAAGTATTTATCGATTTGGATTACAGGTGTAATATATCAGATTTAGAGTGATATGTTCTTACTATAGGTTTAAATATAATTATTCAAGTTTTAAACTTTGAAAGGTCTATTAGCAAGTTTAATATGTCAGGTTTCAAGCCTAAATATTCTCTTTGTATTTTTAGCAAGCTGCGTTTTGGACACGTAAGGGTTGTACACTGCAAATCCATGTGCAACACACGGAAGTAGATATTATTTATTATTCATAGCGTTAAGTAACACCAAGTTTTTTTGCCTGTTAGAATATGAGCAGGCAAGAAGCTGCTGGTTGAGAGTTGAGACCAATTCAATCTTCACACGTAAAAAAAAAAAAAAAACTAAAAAGTTTTGTCAAAACCCAAATGCTTCTATGATATCTCACTACTGATTGAGGATGTTTTTTGGCAGTGCTTTCAGTTGCTATGCCAAGTGGAACCACTGCATAAAATTGCGACATTTTCCTGTAACTTATAGCTAGTTGGGGTTTGTTTTACGTATTTTTCCAAGACATTTCTCTTTCTCGACAAGTTATATATACTTCCAATTAAATCTTCTGCAAGATATTAAAACATTTGTGACCAAAGTGCACATTATCGTGTGGTTTGCAAGAATTCTTATTAGGTGTGTGAAGACGTCGATGAGGCTGATATTATGGAGATTTAATTGGAAAGCACTGATATTATTATGTAGTATGTAAATAAATAATTTTCTTTTTAAGATATCATTCTAATTGATAAAACCTCTTCAATGTGTGAACTTAAGTGATCTTTCTTTAACTTACACAAAATATAAAAAAAACATATATATGAATTTGAATAATACATAAGTGATTTATGAGAGATTCTATACGTTTTCGTGCCATCGAAGGATCGGGAATTATGGATTTTTTGTTAGTAAAAAAAAGGGGGAAAAAAAAAAAAGAAAAAGCCATCGGGAAAACTTTCGCGCATATATTCTTTTAGGCAATGGGAAATGAAAATTTAAAACCATTGGCATTCATGTGTCCACGAGGCATTCAAAACTTCTCCTAATCTTTTTCTTTTTTAATCATATAAAGCTTAATTAAATACGTTTGCACGGCCTAATTGTATTCATATTTCCATTAATAATTCCTGAATTAATTAAACTATTATTTGTATGTTACCTAGAAAATATTACACCATTAAAATATATCACATTATTTCAAACAAACACAGGTGGCTTGAATGATTAAGAAGTGATAATGATGTTTCAGAGGCTTGGAGAGATACTAATCACTCTATTTCTCATTCATATTATTGTTTTATATATTTTTAACTCAATCAATTAATTCATTTGAGGAGACGGTAAGTAGAAGGTTTTATCATTGCATGAATGATTGACTGAGGGGCCAATTGACAGCTGATCTTTTCTCCCAAAAAGAGATGAGGTATATACAAAACCAACCGTATATATTAATTTTCAAGTCACTGTCTCATTTTTATCTCAAGTCAATGTCTAAATTTCCCACTTGTCACCTTCTAATTTTGCTTCAAGCTCCTTTCACAAATATTGTCAATTTTATCCCTTAAATTGTCACCTCATAAGCCCTAACCAACATAACATTTATACAACAACAACGCCTTTCTACAAAGTAGATATTGTTTATTTTAAATATTTGTCCGTTTTAAATTTGAGTTTACACGGTTTTATTTTGATAATGACTCGAAAAATTCTTTAATGAGATTTTGACCTTTACTAGCACCTCATCCATCTTCGTTCTATTATTTATAGTTTTCGAAGCATTAAATTTTGAGCATTACATCCTCCTATTTTTTATATTCCACCACGTGTTATCAACTAACTACTTATAACTTGTTTGAACACTCCAATAAAAGTTTAATCCTAAATTTTCTTTTTGAAATTAAAAAAATTATTAAAATTTGAAGTATTAGAAGCGAATAGAAGTCATATGTGTGGTGGTTTATAGATGTACCATTCTTGAATGTTAGGTAGAGCTCATAAGATCAAAATGCAAGCTTATCGATTAAAATTGTGACCCATTTTCTAGCTTTTTGTGGTACAAATGTTCCAATTAAATTAGAGGCTTAATGCATTGTGATTCTTCTTCTTGAAAAATTAGTGGATTTGATAATCAACATGTGGGTGTTTCTTCTAAAATACAAATTTACTTTGGATCTTTTCAGCAATGGGTTTTCAGATTTTTCTTATAGTTGGGAGGTGATTTACTGTTTTTGAAAATGATGAGACATCAAAAATATAAAATTAATTTGGAAGTTTTCGAACGTGGGTTTCGAATTTTTTCTATCTTGTTATTTTGATGTACTAGTAAGGATGGCATGAGATGGGGATGGGGTAGGGTTGGGGATGCAAAAGCCTTCCCTATTCTCTACTTCATTTTCATTTAATTCCTATACACTAATTTATTTCTCCATAAATTGAATAAGGTAAAAAATAGATAAATTTAATAAGATGTGATAGAAAATTTTTATATGAGAAATGAATTCTTTTTCATTATAAATTTGATTATGTGATAATATAAAATAAGTATGAATTATAAAAATTTGTTAATTAAAAATTGTTCACACATACATGCATGTGTAGAGAATGAAGTAAGATGAAGAGTATTAAATTATTTTCCATCTTATTAATAATATATATTTTTTGTTATTCTCCTTATTCACAGTTACGTCATCCTAATTTTATCTTAAATTCACCTAAAATTTTATCATTCTTATGTACTAACAACAATTTTTGGCAACAAAATATGATTATTTTCTTTTTAAAGATAAATTTTAAATGTGCAATAATTTCTTTGCTATCAAAGTCAAATAATTCAATAATTCAGTTATAAGTATGCCTCCTGCATTCGATTCAATTATTAATCCAAGAATAACGTGCAGCATACGCAATTTATATTTATACATATGTCCATCTTTCATAATCTTCGAAAAATTGCATTTATGTTTCCAATTCTTGACATTATTTATTACAAAAAGAAATGAAGATATATAAAACACAAACAATTATATTGTTAATTGTATTGATGAAATTAATGTTTAATACATATATAGAAGATATACATAAATATAAGGAGGAAAAAAACAAAGCATATGGTTTATGTCAATGTTACGATCATCCGCATGCTAAATGAACAATAGCAAATGGGTAATCTACGAAAATATCATTCGATGAAGACTAAATAATCGGTCCAACTTCAATTTTTTATTTACATAAAATAAAATAAAATAAGATAATTTGCTGAAATTAATATTATTGAAAATGTCAATTGCAAAAGCCAAAGAATGTGACGTTTTGAGATCAACTGTTTGGTTCATTTTATGTGTTGAGATCCTTTGTATCACGAACGTGAAGCTCTTATTCTTTCTTGTTCTTCTCAACTTGCTCTCGATGGCCCTCTTAGGATTAAGTAATTATTATTATTATTTTGTTAATAAAATTACTTGTGATGGAATAGACGTTGCCCTTAAACTTGAACAAATTTCCATATCGTTTAGTTATTAAAAATGTTTCAAACATTTTAAATTCTTTAAAAGAGAAATCATATTAAATACTTGGGTGAAAGGCAAGTATGTGGAGTAGCAGCAAATGGGGAGTCAATGCTTGATAGCATGGTTCACCCAATAAAATAAAATGTTTTGTTTTATTAGGCTAGTCAAAATTAGTGAGTAACTTTTTATAATTTTTTTCTCTCGAGTGTGGGTCTATGTATATATATATATATATATAACGACATGTATTTTTTTAAAATATTATTTTAGTATACTTCATCCTGTTATTTGTTACTAATTTAATACCAAATTATTTAAATCCACATTTTAAATTGCTCGGATTCATAAAGAAAACGAATAATATTTTTGAAGTTATATAATTTCTCTTAATTGATATATTTATTTAAATGTAATATACACATTTAATTTTCCTAATTATCTGGATGTATATATACGCCTTTATGAAAGGTTGAATAAATTAACAATTTGGTTGGTTTGAGTTCTTGGCAATAATAATACTACAACTACCACTTTTTTGACATTAAAAACTTGAACCTTGGCCACATTTTTCCTAAGATCGGTCACAATTATAAACAACTTTTGCGGTCCACTTATCTATACATATGTGTACATGCAAATATATATATATATATATATGGTGCGCAATTTTAGATGTACTTTTAAAGCAAAGCTTGTAAAATAATTACATGAATTCTAAATCTTAGAATTGTAGAACTACATGATATTTACAATATAGATTCTTAATAATTAAAAAAAATAATAAATATCTTCACCGATAGAAGATATAATCCAATGAAAAAATTAACCTCTTCTAAATTACATTCAATATCTCAATTATATATTGATGAAAAATAAATATGCTATGTTTTATTTTTATAGGTAAGGAGAGAATTATTTTGTATTTTAATAAATCACCTTCTAAATAGTTGTCTTTAATTAAAACATATTTTAAGTACTTATTTTTTAGGGAAATTTTTAACAGTAACCACTGTTGACTTAAGATTTTCAAAAATGACCAACATATAAATAAAATTAGAAAAATGACCATCTTTTAATTTTTCGGATAAAATTACCCCTGTCATCCAAATTAAACTGCGTTTCGCTTACTGTTGAAAATTACCCTTCTTTTTCTTCATTTCTTCTCTAGCTTTATCTACTGTCCATCATTTGATTTGGAGCTTGTTAAGTGATTTACTTGGGTTTGTTGTTTTTGAGATCAACTTCATTTGATTCGAAGAAAATCACTTATTTACAGAGGGAGAGAATCAGGTACGTGTCTGAAAAATAGTTTAGAACAGAGAACAAAATATATGTAACATTTATTTTGAGTATTTGTGTAGAATCAATAAATGTAATGAAAGAAATCAAGAAAAAAAGTGTGCTTTCAAAACGTTGAGTGTGTTTGGTGTGATGGTTAAATGGAAAACGAGTGAAAAACAAGGAAGAAGACGACCTGTGCGAGAGTTTCGATCACGTAGGAGAGAAATCGAAAGTGGTAAGTTTCGAGCATGGCAAAATTTTGCCCATGCTCGAAACTTACCACTTTCGATTTCTCTCCTACGTGATCGAAAGTAAATTTCGAGTACAGAAAAATTAATAGATACCAGAAGATTTGTTCAGTTTTGCAAATAATCTATATGTTATCATGTATAAAAATATTTGGATTTAGTTTTGTAACACAATATTTTGATTTAGTGCAGGCATGACTGAGTCAATAACAATTGTTACTGTTAATGACGGCTGTTGGGAACGAACACCGAACGGCGGCGAAGAATATGTCAGTGGCAGAATGAGAGGATTTTTGGTTGATCGATTAATAAGATATCATGATTTTATGAAGATGTTGTATGAGGCATTTAAAATTAATCCTTCTGAATTTATCATAAAGACAAAAACTAAGTATTCGGTGTGTACACAATCCGGGGCGAGTTTTATGGCAGCGGATATCACAACCGAACTAGACTTTCGAGCATTCATGTCGGCCAATAGTCCTTATATGGCCAGCCGAAGGGGATATTGCCCACTATATATTACCTTGGATCGTGTGGACAATGCAGAAGTTCCCACTGATTTTTCGCCTCATGCAATTTCTGTAACGGCAACACAGTTTATGTCTTCTAGTGGAAGTAATCAAGTTAATAATGTTGTTCCTGCAGTCACAACCCAGGCCCAATGCAACAATCAGTTCGAGTACACTGTGCAAGGGTTTGTAGATCGATACTTCCAGCAAAGTCAAGTTTCAGAGATGCCTCCAAACCTCCAACACCGACCCGTGAACTTTTTTGATGATGCGACCACCCTTGATGGAGGAGATTCTCCTCTCTACAACAACAATGCACATCAAAATGATTACCATGATGTTGAGGCAAACATTTTTGGGCCTGACATCTCTCAGCGCAGCGAACAAGGAAGA
The DNA here is from genome assembly GCA_022749755.1 of Azadirachta indica. Lineage (NCBI taxonomy): Eukaryota > Viridiplantae > Streptophyta > Magnoliopsida > Sapindales > Meliaceae > Azadirachta > Azadirachta indica. The sequence continues at coordinate 1,148,986 of CM040446.1, read as the reverse complement.
AATGTTGCTGATGAAGAAAGCGAGCCACAGGACGATGGCTGTAACGGTCCTACTCAGAGGAGTTGCTCAATGACAATTCTTTTGTCTGAAAATCAATTTATTCGGTGGTTGCCTCCAGTTCCACCATTAGAAGTTATGCCAAGTGATGCACTATCGGGAACTGAATCAAGTGATGTTTCAGTTGGGCAGATATTCGATACGAAGCAAGCACTTCGAGATAAGCTAGGCTTGCTTGCATTAAGGAATCATTTCTAATTCAAGGTTTACAAGTCAACTACAGATCGGTTTAAGGCAAAGTGCCTAGTTGAAAGATGTCAATGGAGAATTCGTGCGACCAGGACCAACCGTAATACATATTTTCAAGTGACAAAAATGAACTCAGTTCACAGTTGTCAGAACGAAGAGCTCCAAGATGGTCATCGCCAAGCAAGCTCGCATCTAATTGGAGAACTAATTAAGGATAAATTTAAGGACTGCAGTCGAAGTTACACTCCCCAAAATATTCGCGATGACGTTCAGGCTGATTATGGGGTACGGCTATCGTACATAAAGTCATGGCGTAGTAAAGAACGTGCCTTGAAGCTTGTAACTGGCGATCCTTCAGAGTCATTTAAGGGACTTCCCTGGTACTGTTACGTGTTGAAGGAAAAAAATCCGGATACAGTAACGTCAATTCAAAAAGATTCCGACGATCACTTCTTGTACTTTTTTATGTCATTGGGACAATGTATTAAAGGATTTCGTACCACAATTCGACCAGTTATTGTAGTTGATGGAACTTTCTTGAAGGGAACTTATCGTGGGTCATTATTTGTGGCTACCTCACTAAATGGAAATAACAAAATTTATCCTCTGGCGTTTGGTGTTGTCGATTCTGAGAATAACGCCTCGTGGGAATGGTTTTTCCTAAAACTTCGAGAGGCAATCGGCTTGATTCAGAACTTGGTTTTCATATCTGATCGACACAGTAGTATTGAGAAAGGGATTGCGATCGTGTTCCCTGATGCAGCCCATGGATTTTGTTCTTACCATATTTCTGGGAATGTGAAGGCCAAGTACAAGATGCGTGCCCGAAAAACTGAGATATTCATGGCTGCTTACTTTCATGCTGCTAAGGCATATCGGGTAACAGAGTGTAATAGGTACATACAAAATCTTAGGGTGATGCATCCACCAGCAGCAGATTATCTAGAAAATGAGGTTGGACTGCATAAATGGGTAAGAGCATATTTTCCTTCTCGGCGTTATGACTTGCTAACTACCAATATCGCAGAAAGTATGAATTCATTATTAAGACACGCACGTTCACTTCCAATCACGTCATTGGCTGATCACATAAGATCTACTATACAACGGTGGTTTTACGAGCGTAGGGAGCAGGCTGCTGGCAGAGATGCATTCCTTACTCCAGCGGCCCAAGCTGTTGTTGATGAACAGATAGAGTTATCTCGACCTATGACCGTGGAACCAGTGTCACGGCATGAGTTTGAGGTTAAACACCGGGGCACAGTTGAGGTCGTACATTTGCAGCATAAGACTTGCAGTTGTAGACGCTTTGATCTATCAGAACTCCCATGCGGTCACGCTCTTGCAGCATGTCGCCACATCCGTTTGTCACATAATTCACTGTGTGCACACTTTTACACCACTAACGCATGGTTGAATTCATATGCAGAGTCTGTTCATCCCGTTGGAAATGATGTAGATTGGGTGATTCCACCTGATGTACGAGAAATCACTTTGAAGCCGCCGAGGCAACGTCCTACTGTTGGTCGACCAAGAAAATACAGAATTCCTTCTATTGGAGAGGATGTGATCCAGCGTATGTGTTCACGCTGTCATCAACTGGGGCACAACCGCGCAACTTGCAAAAATCTGATTCCACTTCACTCAAACAAGTGAAATTTGTGTTGTTACTTGTACATTAATTTTTGCAACATTTGTTACGATGTTAGATTGCTATGCTTCAACAAATGAACTCGCTGTACTAATGTTTATTGCTTTCAATTTGGAGTTATGTATTCTATACGATAACTTTATCTATTTAATAGATCACGGTTAATTGAAACTGAATTTTTTCCTAAAAAGTTGTACGAAAGTTGTACGGTTAATCTTCAGGAACTGGAGATTTTGGAAAAATCGAAACTAAACTTTCGATCAAGTACAAAAAAAAAACACGTGATCGAAACTGTACTTTCGATCACGATTTTAACCTTGATCGAAAGTACAGTTTCGATCACGTGTTTTTTTTTGTACTTGATCGAAAGTTTAGTTTCGATTTTTCCAGAATCTCCCGTTCCTGAAAACAATCTCAATAACCTTCGAACATCATCATATATATAGATAACATAATTTTAGACGTACTGGAACCTGAAATTTCAATGTTTTTTCTTTATCTATTAATTATCATAAACTGCTGGCAAACAATGACATATATAATCAAAAGTGGATAAAAAATGAGATATAATACATTTAATTAAAATGGTTATATACAATATATACAAATAAAATAAAATATAATAATCATCTACAACAAAATGCCATTCCATAACTCTACAGCTATTTTCCTCCTAAAAAAGACCTCATCTGCTGGCATTAAGTTAAGGGACCTATCTAAACCTAAATAGTATATATACATACAGGTGAACACTCCGCAATCACCGGACATCTGCTGCTTGGGGACTCCATCAATAGGCCGTACTACTGAAAATGGCTCCTCGGAGTCCTGATGTCATAAAAACCTGCATCATCGAGCAAGAAGGGGAGTAGCTCATATATCGGCCACAAGACCTCAACCAACATCTGCTCGGAATGTGCGGATGGACAGGAGTCGTACACTATAATCTGACGCCTACGTAAATGGATGGCACATGCTACCTAATACGAGGAACTGATACAGGTCAGCATATAAACCTCGTCCACTGTCCACCATGCACGATGGACAACACTGTATTTGCCCTCCACATGTGACTCAAGATTTGTCGATGGGTAAAAAGCGCCCAACTCTAACTCGCCTTTTAAATATCCGTCCCAAGCGGCTTGTAACAATGACTGTCATAAAATTTCGAGTAATTATTATTCGAACTGTCAATTATATAATATAACAGTAAGTCTGCAAAAAAATTTAAAGTATCAAACTTACGAACAAATGTGTGGATGCAACTGTCCAACGTTGCGGCACCTGCTGCGCACATGCCCCTTGCCTGTGAGCAAGCAGCTGCATGTACTCGTTCATATGCTGCAACATATCAAAGTGGTCAAGATAAACATCACGGATAGAAATCAAAAACAAAATTAAATGAATAAATGATAGATATTGAAACATACCGTATCCTCAAGCCACTGTCCCTTATCTGCCACTAGCCTGAGCCATGCGACATTTATTGAAACAGTGCGAGTCTCAATGAATACCTTTGGAGTAGCCATCCACTTTACGAACTCTGCATATAAGTCTGCTGGAACTGGACAAGTCGGATTTATAACATACTCTGAAGAGTATTGTGGCCATCCCCTCAGCACCGACTGAGTTCGAGATTTGCGCTGTCGTTTGAATGGGTTTGTATATGGGGTCCGTTGTGATCCAGCTCTCCTGTATTCCCGACCGTATCGACTCGTATTGTTTTGTGCAGGCAGCTGAGGTTGAGGAAGCGAGCAACAGACTTTAACATCTTTAGGCGCATCGACAATGCACACACTAGCCTCACCTACGTGATGAACTTGTAACCATAGAAAAAGACAAAAGCAATTAAATAAAACTCAATGGAAAAACGTGACAACTACAATAATCTGTTTCGATAATATCCAATATATACCGTCTACATTGTTATAAACAACCCAACAAATCAACCAAAAATCACACCTGAGGATCCTGTGGCAGCTCAGATGCAGTTCGACTAGTCAATTCTCTGACTGGCACTGTCAATGTCTCATCCTGATGCCATAGTATTTCCTCCTGCCGACACCACATATCTTCTTGCTTTTTTGAATAGGCGTGGAAATCAGCACATAGATCTCAAACCTGCTGTTCAACGACCAATAGATGATTAGATTGTTCTGGGACAACGGTAGTCGGTGTACGTATGTCGGGCTCTGGTTGCGACATGTCAGGAAATGTATTGTGCCCTGCTGGAGACTCTTCAGGGTCATTATGCTGAGGAACCTCCTTGGACACAACGGAGGGACAGGCTCGCTGCCAAAACAAAGTTCAGATTGTTAGGAAACTATGTTAATAGTCATAAAATTGATGATTTTCACTTGTTGAAACTAAACTTTCAACAAAATTCACTTTTCTTCTAATTTTCCTTGAACTTGGAGGAATGGAGGGTGATGAATCCTCGTTGCTCGTCGCCTCTCCCTAAGAGGACGGTATAGTATATAAATGTTAGTAGAAGTTCAACCCAAAAAATTATAAATTAAGTACTTAGTATTTTTAGCTTACCGCTGGTGTCCTTGGTGATAAGGCCAACTCGTCACCGTCCACGTGGTCAGGGAGAACAGTGCCGACATATTCACCACCATATGCAGCATCGAAATGTAAAGGCCGACCATACGGCAAAAAATGCTCTGTCGATGATACGTCCATTGTACGGATGACGGACGGGGGCTGGTCATTATCAGGATAGGAAATTTTATTACCAAATAAAATATATCAAAGTTCACAAAAAACTGGGAAATATAAAAAAAAAATATATTATTAAATTGTACCGAGCTATCATTGAAAATGTACGACTTCAGCTCCTCGTCGCGGACGTTCTTTCTTGCCACGGCCCATCTCGATATACGAGGAAGGCGGGAATTGATGCGTGCCCCTAACTCAGACCCAGCAGTGGAGATAGTCTCGTACATTCAAATCTACATGCAAATAAAGTTTCATTTTAGTAACATGATAATGTACAGTTAAATTAAAATATAACACACTTAAATATTAAAGTGAACACCCAAGTACCTGAAATGCGTAAGGAAACCCGCAAAGGTTGTATCGATTGACGTGCTTCAGTCCTTTCTTTCGCTTCTGAGATTGTTTAACCTTATATGTGGCCAACTGTCGACTCATCGCCCTACTCAATGAACGGAAGGTGTATGTCCATACAACAGACCCCCAGGGAAATCGATTAAACTGCTCTAAGTCATCAACTATTTGCAGTATCCACATATCGGTGTGATACCGTTGGCCCCGGCCAAGTAGAAACAAGTCCATCAACACATACAATGACAACTTCACTGCGTCCATGTCATCTATCAGTTTAAAGTCTATTGCGTTGTATGCTTTTTCCATATCCTTTAATTCCATGCTGAATTCCCCACCAAAGTACAAGTCCCTCAACCTTGTAAACCCACCTACATTACTTGGATATGGCCCTAAAATCAACCCCGTTATCAAGCCGAACTCAATGTGTCAGAAACATATGGTACTGCCCCCTACTAGAAAAACCACATCTCCTTCTCTGCTCCCTCCGTAACCACCTCGTGAAGTAACATATTATGCACAAGGTTGCCTGAAAATTGGATGTCTTCTATGTCCAAACAAATGGCCAAAACATGTCTGCCTAAACAACTCTTGCTGTGTTGAGGTCAGCTTCTTTTGCACTGTCTTTAAGACCCGTTCCTTTGACAATGAGGTTACAACAGCCGAAAAATGTTCGGCTTTCTAGATCTTTAACTCTCTTGTCACAGTAACAATCATTTTTACCTGAACCATAAAAAAACTACATATGTTAGTGAAAACACATATACAAATAATGCAAATTTAAACTGCAATTAGAATACAGAAAAGAAAAACTGCAAACTGGAAAAATCGAAACTGATGTTTCGATCATACAAATCATGATCGAAAGTATAACCCCAATGTATACGAAAACATAAACAGGAAGACAAGATTCTGAAAAAATTGAAACTACACTTTCGATCACGTTATAAATACTTCGTAATCGAAAGTTACTATACTTTTTATGTGATCGAAAGTGTAACTAAAATTAATCAACACTCCTATTTCTAATCGAAACTGAAACCCTTACCAAAACCATAATAAAAATATAACGTGATCGAAACATTGAAAATTATGCGAGATGTATACTTTCGATCACATAATTTCCAAAGTTTCGATCACATAATTTTCTCAGTTTCGATCGCGTTCTTTTGGTTTTCAATTATATGTTGTTGATGAAATTTGTGTGATGTTGATGATTGAGGTTGATTATTAGAGTAGATTGTATTGTTCGATCACATAATTTTCTCAGTTTCGATCACGTTCTTTCGACAGTTTCGATCACGACTACCAAACTTTCGCACATGCATTTGTGATCGAAACCATCGCTCACCCTCAGTCTCCAACTTTAGCTCCACTTCTATCAACATCACACAATCCTCATGCATTTGACACTCATTTTCCATCACATCATGAATAGAAATAAAAGAGTTTGTATCACAGTAATCAAAATAAAACTCGATTAATTAATTATATAGCCAACGACATACAATTGTTCGAGTTTTTGGGATTAATTTCTAACAAATTGATAAATAAAATCACACTAACCCATGCAAATTCATCCAAAATCGTCAATAAATCCACTTTAAATACAAAGAAAATTTCTGAAACTCGTACCTCAGTTACCCAAATTACCTCTGTCGTCGAAATGCGAACGGATATTAGGCCAAATTTGCTGTCGTCGACGTGAAAGTGATCGGATTTTTAAGTCTTTATCGTCGTCGTCGACCGTCGGAATAATGATTGCCGATTGAACTTTCGCTTACGTTGTTACTTTCGCGTACAAACAGAGTTAGGGTTTCGCGCACAAACAGAAGTGGTCCCCAAATCGATTTGGGAATTTTTGTTGCAAATGGGGACAGGGATAATTTTGTTCGAAAAATTAAAAGGTGGTCATTTTTATAATTTTATTTATATATTGATCATTTTTGAAAATCTTAAGTCAACAGTGGTTACTGTTGAAAATTTCCCTATTTTTTATTGAAACATGTTAGAAGAACGTAATATTTAATTATTTTTTAACTACATGTTCCATCAAAGTACATGTTAGTTAAAACTATGACTAACTAATTTAACCAATAACTAATTTAACTACATGGGCCACTCTCAGCATAATATTTTACATTCTCTCACTTGGCCCATGTGGTAAAATAACTATTCTTATTTAAACATACTGCACATGACCATTAAATAAGATTTCACATATATTGGTCATATCATAATATTGTCATTAAATGTAAACTAATATGAGTCATAGCAGTTCCACATTATTAAATGGACATAGTTCTTTTTATGTATTACAATATTAGCTTTTTACTTAATACGAAAATTTAATAATGGTCCACTTTAATCTCTTGATTAGAAATTAAATCCTATCAAATTTTTATATAAAACAATCTAGTAAAATAAAATATCCATAAGTATAAGAAACAATACATAAATAATATTGAAATATCAAATATAAAATCACTAAAATTTTTCAATATCGTCTATCCTTTCAACATGTCCAGTAAATGTTTTTGGAGATAATCCTTTTATTAATGAATCTGCAATCATAAGATTAATGCTAAGATGCTCAATTGACACTTTTCATTTTTAAACTTCTTCTTTAATAGTAAGATATTTCAATTCCATATGTTTAACACCCTTGGAATACTTGTTATTTTTATAGAAGAAGACTACCGCAGAATTATCACAGTAAATTTTCAACGGCTTGGTAATACTGTCGACTATTTCAAGTCCTGAAATAAAGTTTTGCAACCAATTTCTTTGAATTATGACTTCAAAACATGCCATAAACTCCGCTTCCATATAAGATGCAGAAAAAGTAAAATGTTTCGCATTTTTCTATGAGATTGCTACTCCTGCTAAAAGGAAAAAATACCAAATGTGAACTTTCTTGTATCAATACATTCAGTAAAGTCTGAATCTGATTATCCAATTAGCTCAAGACAATTAGGTATCCGATAAGTGAGCATGTGATATTTTGTCCCTTACAAGTACCTTAACACCTTCTTACTAGCCTTCCAGTGATCCAATCCCGGATTGCTTTGACATCAACTAAGCATTCTAAAAGCAAAATTGATGTCTGGTCTGGTACATGTTTAAACATATATCAAGCTCCCAATAATTGATGCATAAGGAATGTTTTTTATTTATTTACGTTTCAATTCATTCTTTGGGCATTGCATAAGACAAAATTTATCTTCTTTCTAAATTGGAAAGATACTTATTGAACACTTTTCCATTCTGAATCTTTCTAGAACTTTACTGATATATACTTTTTGAGACAATCATAATAATCCTTGTGATCAATCCCGAAATATTTTTATTCCAATCACATACGCTGTCTTTTCCATATCCTTCGTTTCAAAGTTCTTAGAGAGAAATTTCTTAATCTTATGTAATAAACTAAGATCTTTAGTAGCAAATAAGATGTCATTAACCTACAAAATTAGAAATATAAACTTGCTCCAACTAATCTTCAGATATATACACCGATCAATGGTGTTTTTTTTAAATCCAAAATGAGTTATGGTATCATTGAACTTAAGATACCGTTGGCGAAAAGCTTGCTTAAGTTTGTATATTGACCTATGTAAACTTCTTCTTCTAAATTCTCATTTAGAAAGATAGTTTTCACATCCATTTGGTACAACTTTAAGTCATAATGAGCCATTAAAGTCATAATAATTTTAAGAGAATCTTTCTTAGAGACTAGTGAAAAGGTCTCTTTATAGTTAACACTATCTCTTTGAGTAAAATTTTTGGCGAAAAGTCTAGCCTTTTAGCATTCAATATTATCATTTGAATCACGTTTGGTTTTAAAAACCCATTTACACCCAATTTTCTTACAATCTTTAAGTAATTCAATAAGGTTCCAAACTTCATTTTATTCCATAGATTTCAACTCATCCTTTATGGCATTTACTCATTTAGAATAGCTAGCACATTCAATGGCTTGAGAAAACTTATTCGGATCTTTATTTATTCCTAAGTCAAATTCTAACTCTCATAGATACACCACATAATTGTTAGAAATAGTCTGTTTTCTTTGTCTTTATGACTTTCTCAATGTTATTCATTGTGATTTATCTATTATAGGTTTATTAATATTATCTTTATTAGTTATTCGTTGTTCTTACCTATTGTTTATTTGTTCAATAATTATATGAACAATAACTTTAGAAGAAATTGAGGGTAAAAGAACTTGTACCCTAACTTTTTAAATTTTTACTTCTTGTGGTTTTTCACTCCCACTAAATTTACCATTCTCAGTTAATCTAATTTTTAGTTTCAATAATTCTGGTATTATAGTTAGGATAATAAAATGTATACACTTTAAAATTTTCAAAATAACTAATGAAAAAACCATTAGTTGTTCTTGAATCCAATTTTTTTGTCACGTAAGGTTTCTAAATTTATATTCTCTTCGAGTTAATTTCTTTTTATTCTAGTTTAATTAATTTTATATACATAATAATATATTTCATTAATCTTAGTTATAATATTTTAATTTGTCTAAAACTTTTAAAAAGTTTTCTAATAGCTAGATCACTCCAAAAAAAATAATAATAATAATAATAATAATAATAATAATAAAAGGAGGACTATTTTTTTTAGAAAAAATATTTAATTTAGATTCTTGGATGCATAAGACGAAGAATATATTATTATATATAATTTAAGAAGAAAAGATATATTATTTTAAACAAAGTTTTGCTAGCTTTTGCTACATAACGACAAAAACAGGCCATCTGCCGATTATTTCATGCGCTATTGGATTTGAAATTATTTGCAATTAATTAATTCTTAGAAATTATTATGTCTGGAATCTAGTGGCCACTCAGCACATCAAAAGGGCAACCCCATTCTTCCTATTAATTAATTATATCATATTTTATACATAATTCATTCAGACATCACGTTGATTTGATCTCCACTTGCAATAATGATAAAAAAAATTATATATATTATTACATTATGGTATTAATGTACCTTAGGTTTTTTATTTGACCAATTAAAAAAAAATCAAATCTTTATACGATCTATAATTTCTTGAGATTGTCATTCTCCAACTAAAATAGTTAGTATGATTAATGCTGCGGCTATTATTTTTAAAAATTGTTCAATATATAAAAATGATTTCAGACTTAATTAATATATCATCCTACTGCTATTATAATTAATTTTTTTAAAAATTAAATTAAACTAACTTAATTATATAAAACAGTAGAGTAAATAATGAAATCTCATTACTTATTTATTTGATATATATAGATATTTAAACTATTCTAGAACATATGGATTGAATAAATGTCAAATAAATACAATAATTTTTTGACATAAATACTTAAACTATATTATAACATATCAATTAATATAAATTTAACTCACGTGTATATATATATATATATATATATAAATAGATAGATAGAATTAAATCTGATCCCTTTGATTTGATTAGTTGTAACTATATATATATGAATACGATGGTATGCAAATAGCAATACCTGCTAGCCACTATAAACTTACGAGGCACAAAGAGTAAAACAACGTCTAGCCATATATAATTAAGTATTTATTTAATTTAATTTTTTATTAGTCAAAAAAATTTTAATTATAATTTTTTTTAAATTTTTTTGTTATTATTTAATTGTCATCAAAAAAGAATTTTTAAGAATTAAAAAAATTATTTTTTAATATAAAAAATTTAAAAGTTAAATTTTTAATAGTAAAATTTTTTTTTATTTTTTTAAAAAATAAAATTATTTAAAATATTTATACTTTATTTTAAAAAAAAATTTATATCATTTATTTAAAATATAACATTAAAATTTATATATTAAAATAATTACAAATCGACCTATTAATAAATTTTTATTTAAATTTATTTTAAAAAATTCCATTTAAAAGGATACACTAAGGGGGCCTTAAGACATACATATATATATATATATATATATAAAATAAAACGGGCCGCAACATGCAGAGGCACGTGAGCAGCACGTGCATACCAAACATAAGATCGAAGTCCAGCGAATAGTGAAGTTCCAGAACGAACAAGATAACAAAACAAAAGGGTTCTGTAATTTCAATTTGTCGGAAAGCAATCTGTGGACAATATTTATTTTAATTTTTTATTTTATTCGTATCAGTTCTCTGAATTATTTTATCAAGAATCTTTGGTCTCAGGCCATGTGAACAATGCGTCCATCTCCATCTTCATCTTCATCTTCATCTCCATCTTCATCTTCATCTTCATCTCATGCTGCTAATGCTATGCCTATGCCCATATATATATATATATATATATATATATACATCATTCATTTCATATCTCTTCTTCAAATTTCAGAGATACTATTCCCACTCTTTTGCAATTATTAAATTTATTTTTTTATTCAATTAAATCCATCGGTACTGTTCTCATTAATTATTTGAAGTTAATTTGTGTGTGTTTATGAATGTCATTGGTAAGAATCGTTTCATTTTTTTTTTAAAATATTAATTGGATTCTTTTCTTTTTTTGCAATTTATTCGTGCAGGAAATATGTTTTTGAGTAACAACTTTGGACTAAATTCCAGAAAAGATTAAAAAAAGCAGAAATAATTTAATTTCAGACAAAATTAAGCTACTTTTAATTAGCATATAAAGCAATCAACTTTATAAAACACTCAAAACATTAATACATACCGATTGACAAAAAGTTTGGATTACATCCCAATTTATAATCTAACAAACTAAATAATTTTCAGTATACATATTATATATTGGGAAAAGGTGTAGAGCAATAGATCATTTTCAGAATGCTTTGTCATCAAATATTATCATTTCTTTAAAAAATAAATAAAACAGACAAAAGCATTCTAAATCAAATATCTTCTTTCTTCCCATTATTTTTCTTTGCAAAAAAGTCTACTTATATCTCTTTAATTTATCTTCACATCAAATTTCTGCACATGTGTTGTCAGCTAATTACTGGTGCTGAATCTGATCCAACTATCAAATCAAAAACCTAATTCTATTTTTTCTTCCTCCTTCTGGATAAACATAATAGCTGCACTCCAGGTCCACTTAGGCATAAAATTCATGTGCAAATTTGTATGCATTCTAGCTGTTATTAAAAATTAAAAGAAAAAGAAAAAATCAGTCTTTAAGTTGTACATTTTGGACTTGCATGTCTTGAAATCTCGAATCTTGAATCTTCAAATTTACTTAATAAATTATTAAAAAAAAAAAGAAAAAACTTTTTTTAACTCATGCCCATTAAGCTTTTGCACTTTGACTTAAATGGGTTAGAGTTTATCTCTTCATTTTACTTATAAATAATATTTGTTTTGTCTTAATCTTATCCTTTTGTTTTTATTTTAATTTTCATCTTTTTGTTTCCATAGCCAGATTTGAAGTTATGCAAGAAACGTGAGCCCTTCAACTTACATTGAACCTGATCTCATTTTACTCTGTTAATAATTTATAGAAAGTATGACCAATAAAATTTCCTGAGTAGCTTATCATTTAAATAAATTAATTAAATTAATGTATGATTAACAGCATGCGCATTTATTTATTGAATACATAATTGATTTGGGTTAATTCACCTATCTTAACTGAGTGTCATACATATTCGATTACATGGGGGGAATATATTCTTTTTGTTTTAACTATCTGATATTAATTTTTGAATTCCAGATTAAAACATGTGATGATAGATATAAATAAAGATATTAAAATGAGGGAATTAAGGCGTGTAATTTCCTTGATAATTCATTGAAGTTTCCTTCATTTTCTCTTCTCTTCGATGGTCGTTTGAATGAGTCAAATCCAGAATAATTGCGGCTGTTATATATAATATATGTATGATCAATTAATATACAGATTTAATGTAACTAGGCACTAAAAGACAAAGTAAAACTTAAGAAATTAAGCAGCTATATATAATTTAATTGAGCTAAGAGAAACATGCAAAACTATAACTAAAAATTTAAGATAATTAAGCCACAATTAAAAATCACTTACAAGTACTGTTGGTGTTTTTGTTAAAAAAATAAAAAAACAAAATATATAGATCTAAGAACATTTAATTAATATATATATATATATATAGTTTTTTCAATCGTGTAAATTTAAATTCAGAATTAATGTTAAAGTTTAATTTGTCTTTATGTCACGATCTACGGAAACTAAAATGAATGAATGAAATTGATGTAATAAATATGTAGTATTAATGTTTTTGTTGCGGTTGTGTTTGGTGGTTGGAATTTAGCAACAGCAATTTCATGTGTATTATCCAAAAGAAAAGAAAAGAAAAGATGACTTGGTATTTTGTTTGTAAGTTGTAACCAACAGAAATTAAAGAAAAAAAAAAAAAAAAAAAGTGCAAGTTGTTGTTAGGGTTGTGGAACACGCGTGTAGGGTAGGGTAGGGTAGGGTGGGGTGGGGTAGGGTTGGGTCAATCAAGTATCAAGTATGAAAAAAACTACATAATATAATCATATATTACATATATAGAAATTAAATTTATGAGATAATTAATTCTAATTAATCAGATCAATTAATTAATTAATAAATTATATGTGTGGGGTTGAGGGGTGGCGTTGGAAATTTCGTGTGGTTAGAGTGGATGGCCGCCGAAGAGAGAAGAAAACGTGGTTAGTGTTGTTTTTTGACTTTGAGTCAATATCTCATCTCACGTCAATATATTTCTGCAGCTTCTGATCATCTTCACTCACTTCCATCACATTACATTGATTTTTTTTTTGGTAATTTTTAGCTCCGACAGATAAAAACACTTTCTAAAAGTATGGCGGTACCTTCTTCATGGGTTTTTCTGTTTTTTCATAAATTAAATGATTCAGAGTCTTTTCATTTTATTTTATATTTTAATTAAAATTAATATATAAAAACAAATTAATGAATTCATATTTGAAAAATGTAGTTTTCTTTAAAAAAAAAAAAAAAGAATTAGAATTTTTATATGTTGAGTTGAAGAATGCATGAATTTAGAGAGCTTTGAGAAATTCAAGGTAGTGGAGTGGTTGATATCATCCACTAATGTACATAATCTCACTAGTAGCCATCCAAAATTTGGTGGTTGTAGCCAAACTTTTTGAACTTTTTTGAATAATGGGGACATTTCTTGCTTTTTATTAATCATTTCAATATTGAATTTCTACGTGGTTTGCATGATACTTATTTCATTTTTTTCAATTTAAATATTCAACTTAATTATTAGCTACTGTCTCATTTCATTTTTTTAATAGGGATGACAAAATTTTCACTGGATTTCAAACTTCACAAACATTCATCTCAAAAATAAAATAAAATATAAAATAAAAATAATTAATTTTTATATTATTAACAAAAGTAAAGAAAAATTTAATATTTCTTACTTAAATCCGTCTTTTTTTTTACATATATATAATATTATTTTTAAAATAAAAATATATATGTAAATAATAGTTAATTAAAAAATTTTATAATTCACATAATTTATTATTTTTTAAAAAAAATTAAGTTATTCTTATTCACCAATATGGTTCTTTTGTTTAAAAAAAAATTTCTTCTATTATTATATAGTCAATTTCTTTTTTTTTTTTTGCAATAATCGGGAAAAAAAAACAAAATGGATTTTTTCATTTAGTGCTAAAAATAAAAACGTCATTAATGTCTAGCAAAAACATGAAACTTGTGAAGAATATTTTGTCATTAAATGCTAATAATTCCACATTTAGGAATCATAAAATGCAACAAATCACATGCAAATCACTATCATGCATGCGCGTCATGTATTTTCTTTGACAAGATGATTTTTTTAATTTAATTCACTTAATTAACCTCATAGAAACTGGGTTGGCACACTAATTAATATATAGACAAATTTACAAATTCCAAGAATTTAATTTCTTCTTCTGAAAATACATCATCTTCACCGTATAATTATTGTTATATTTTATTTTATTAAGTGGGACATACGTACGTAGAGTCATTGAAAGCACTGAAATTTTCAGCACACAGTTTATTATATGCACATGGATTCTGTATTATTAAATTTTTTTTTTTTTAATTATCTCACATCACTGTTTCTGTTTGTTTAAAAGTATATTCCATTTTATGCTTTACTTTCTTTCTATATCCATCCAATTTCTTCAAACTTTATCTTCAGTTTTGCTTCTCTTATCTCAATAGTTTACACTTTATCACTACTACCCATAATAACTTATCATAAAAGGAAAAAATTTTTCACACTCTGTGTGTCTCTCTCTCTCTTTGACCGCACTCAATTATTAAATTCTTACATTACCTAATCACCCCACTAATCACCTCATTAGTATCAAAATATTACTGTTTTACTGCGACAAACATTCTCTTTGGATATCAATTTATCAACAACTTTTACCTAAAAAAAAAATAAGTCAGACTTATAATCCAGAAAATTTTATGTCAGATTATTATTATAGAGTATTTTGATGTTACGGTAATATATGTTAGGTGGTGTGATATTTTTCACACTGGAATATTGAATACTTACCGATTAAAGCAGAACTATGTCCAATCACACTTTCTTACCGCAATCAGGAAGCCTTACGTCAATAATCATGAGATTCCAATTTAACCCATCTTGATCCGTACACGTGGCTTTGGTTTACTTAAATCAGAACCGTCTGATCAAAACCTAGAAAATTCAGAACTTGCAAATTAGACCTAAATTTTGCTATAAAAACGCCACTCCTTTCGTAGAC
Organism: Azadirachta indica; assembly: GCA_022749755.1. Taxonomy (NCBI): domain Eukaryota; kingdom Viridiplantae; phylum Streptophyta; class Magnoliopsida; order Sapindales; family Meliaceae; genus Azadirachta; species Azadirachta indica. Next base: position 1,133,259 of record CM040446.1, on the reverse strand, counting down.
GCAAAAGGGAAAAGAAAGCCAAAGCTCTCTGCTTGTAAACAAACTTTAGTTAGTTTCAGAGACCCCCCAAAAGCGAAAAAAAAAAAAATACTTCTTTTTGTTCTCCCTTTTCTTATTTCTCAGAAAACACAAATCACTGCAAGCCCTTCAGGGAATGCAGAGAGATGAGAGGACCGTTGTTGAGAAAGCCTGAGCTGTGCTTGCGCGCCCAGCGGTGCGTCGGCGGCAGGAATTGCCACCGGAAACACGTCGAAGACGGGTGATCTCGTAACCTCTGCTACAACACGAGAACCACTCAGTACTAATTTGCTTTTTATAATTCTCTCCGTGTAAAAAGATAATTCCGTAGTGAAAAGTTGTATGTATATATATATAGATGGCACCTGCAGTTGACGGTAACGGAGGACAAGGCGACGGCGGAAGACCGACTCTGCTACATGGGAAATACGAGCTCGGACGTTTGCTTGGCCACGGAACCTTTGCCAAGGTGTATCTCGCGAGAAATCTACAGACAGGCAAAAGCGTAGCGATGAAAGTCGTCGGAAAGGAGAAGGTGATAAAAGTCGGAATGATGGAGCAAATCAAGCGCGAGATATCGGTTATGAAGATGGTTGAGCACCGAAACATCGTCGAGCTTCACGAAGTTATGGCGAGCAAATCGAAGATTTACTTCGCTATGGAGCTCGTCAGAGGCGGCGAGCTCTTCAACAAGATTGCGAAAGGAAGATTGAGAGAAGACGTCGCCAGAGTTTACTTCCAGCAGCTGATTTCAGCCATCGATTTCTGCCACAGTCGCGGCGTTTACCACCGCGACTTAAAGCCGGAGAATCTTCTCTTAGACGAAGAAGGAAACCTGAAGGAAACAGATTTCGGGCTCAGCGCATTTTCTGACCATTTAAAGCACGACGGATTGCTGCACACAACTTGTGGGACGCCGGCTTACGTTGCCCCAGAAGTGATCGGGAAGAAAGGATACGACGGGGCAAAGGCGGATATTTGGTCGTGCGGTGTAATCCTTTACGTTCTGCTTGCCGGATTCTTACCATTCCAGGATGACAACATTGTCGCGATGTACAGGAAGATTTACAGAGGAGATTTCAAGTGCCCTCCTTGGCTTTCATCAGAAGCTCGCAGATTAATCACAAAACTGCTCGATCCGAATCCGAATACGAGAATAACAATTTCAAAGATCATGGAATCTTCCTGGTTCAAGAAATCTGTTCCCAAGCCCGTAAAATCCAAGCAGGAAACGGAATTCATCGAAGATGATAATTTGTACAGCGACAAATCAAAGCAACCGGAAACTCTTAACGCATTTCACATAATTTCTCTGTCGGAAGGTTTCGATTTGTCACCTTTGTTCGAAGAGAAGAAGAGGGAAGAGAAAGAAGAGCTGAGATTTGCGACAACACAGCCTGCAAGCAGCGTGATTTCAAGATTTGAAGAAGTTGCGAAAGCTGTGAAGTTTAACGTGAAGAAGAGCGAATCCAGGGTGAGATTACAGGGACAAGAAAACGGGGGAGAAAAGGGAAGTTAGCGATTAACGCAGAGATATTCGCCGTAACGCCGTCGTTTCTGGTGGTGGAAGTGAAGAAAGATAACGGGGATACGTTGGAATATAACCAGTTCTGCAACAAAGAGCTCCGCCCGGCGCTTAAAGACATTGTTTGGATGTCTGCTACAGAAAATTCTAATCTTTGCTTGAAGCAAGATTGTTGAATCGATGAATTCAATGTTGTGTTTAGATTGATTTATGCTGATTGAATTAGAGTTGAATTAATTTGATGAAGTTATTGGAAGCAGAATTGAAGAGCTTTGTGTTTTGTTTCTGTTGTTGTGGGTTGGCTTGAATTATTTTTGTCGCTGCTGCTGTTATTGTTGGGATGATGTTTTTGTTGTGTGATTGATTGAATTTGAATTATTTCAATCTATTTTCTTTGTATTTTTTTTGTTGTTCGATAGGCTTTCATTTTTATTCTCATCTTCTTATTATTATTATTATTATTGTTATCATCATCATCGAGAAAATTAAGTTGTATTTTATAATGCAAAAAGAATAAAAGAGAAATTGGTAAGTGCACACTGTAAATGGAAAATAAATTATAGAAACATATCCTTTAATCAAATATTTCAACGATGGAGACTTAGAAAAAAAGAATAGTTAGAGATCTTAACCATTCAACTAGTTAATTATATACACTTCAATTAGCTCTAAATAGTGGAGAAATGTATTATTAGAGTGCTTTTTGAAAACACTTTATGAAAAAGCAATATCAACAAACCGCTAATGTAAGATTGATTATACATAAGAAATCTTTTTTAATTTTTTTATGGGTTTGCTGAGCAACCTTTACATGAAAATTTCCATTTTTCCCCAAATTTTCATCTTTTTAACTTAGACCTCTTAAACTTTGGTTCCTGAACTTCATTGATGAACTGAATCTACCGAAATTTTACAATATATATATATATATATATATTCAGTAAGGAATCTTCAAGAATCATTTATGACATTAAAATTTAGCAAAAATCCAACAAAATAGTGAAGCATGGTACGAAAATTGTCTTTTATTTATTTTTTTTTAAAAAAAAAGAAGGAATGTACATATGCATTGATGATAAAAGCTTTTGTGTCAGTTTCTAAATCCTGAAAATCCGAGTGGCATTAGATGAGTGGACGTGCTTTTAAATCTGAAAATGACAACTCCTTCTCAATTATTGTCTGGATTTTCTGATCAATGTTGCTCAAGCTGTTTTCACTTTTACACTTTTTTACAGCGTCATCTTTCCTCAAACGAGATATGAAAGTGCTTTCATTGGTTTCCCATAGATTCTTTTTCTTCAACTCTCAAGGATATTTGTAATTCTATTACTATTATGAAAAATAATTGGTAGTATTGCCAATAATACCAAGAAAACCTTTCTTCTTCTTGTTCTTCCCCACCCGGAAAGCCATGGTCCTAGCTAGCCAAAGAACGATATGTATTGTAGGATTAGGTGTTGTAGCTGTCAAAACAACGCCCCATTGAATCAACTTGGAGACCTGAATGTGAAGGGCACATGCCCTAAGCTATCAGGACAATTTGTATTAAGCTGAAAAATTGGTGATTAATCAATTCATCACCTCATGATCACACAGATAATAATCAACAGAAAAGACAGCTTCTTCGCTGCCTGTCTACTCTGGTCCTTTCATTCATGTGAAATGTTATCTGCGTGTGTGATCTTGGCATGTTTCAACCCACATGGTCTTTCGCATCTTATGCATTCTTAATATTCCTTCATTATTCTTAATTATTAATTTGTTTTTTTTTATGTTCTCTTTTAATTAATTTCGATGATTTTGATGATCACTCGCATGTGTATGTATTTAAACATAAGATTCGTGAACATAATTTTGCAATTTGATTCACTAATTAAATAGTTGGTGATTTATTATCTTAAATAATATCTAAATTTTCATGATTTTGATGGATTATATATATATATATATATACATATATAATATAAGATTTTATATATGTGACGCATTGATTCAATCAATTTGATTCATGAAATAGTTTGTTATTTGTGTCTATAAATTAAAATTGGTTTGAAATGAACATAATTAAAAATTTTGTGAAATAATCAATATTGGAAGGCAATTAAGTTTTAACAACACTAGTTGATTTTGGAACAAATTATAAACATCTCTAATTAATTATTATTTAGGTTTAGTAATTAATTGTCAAATTAGGTTAACATATAAGTTTAATAATATATCATAATTATTAGATGACATTAAGTTTTAACAACACTAGTTGATTTCGAACTAAAATATTAATAATATATAAACTCATTTTCAGAATAAATGAGAAATTAATATCAAACTTTCTCTTTTCCAGATAATGCCTTTACAAAAACTTTAAAAAGGAAAAATACTATACTACCTCGTACGAATGATATAATAATACATAATTTAATTAATATTGCTAATTAATATTTATAAATTGTACTAATAAATACAATAATTTTCAACATAGTCTCTAATAGCATAATTTTTAATTGTTACTTAAGAAATAATTGCTGGTTGGTGTGTGCCAAGTGGAGGGTCCGTATGTGTACAAGAAACGTTATCAAACTATATTATATAATAAATAATGGTGCTATTAATAATTAAAAACGTTCAAACTTGTTATAATGATTGGTGATCTAATTTATTAATTTACAAGCAAGATGAATTATAATCCATTTTCAATTTGTAATTATAGGGCTATATAGTTTTAAATTGAATTATTGGATGAAAAAGGGAATCCCACCTAATTTAGTCAGTATTTGAATTATTGCAAGAGAGAAGACAATAGATGCCTTACATTTGTTGAATTGAAGGTTAATGGTGATTACATAAGTGGGGTCAGTGTTTGCTTGTTGCTTAATCAAGGTGATTAGTGTCCTAATCTTTTAGTTTTAGCATTTAATCAAATGATGGTTGGTAATTCGCTCTCTCAATTTCGAGACGTGGGTTCAACTCTTTGTTAAAGGATCCCATGAGATGAGACTACGATATATAGTAGCAATCTGTTAGTCCAGAAACTAATTAGGCCCATGAGTTTGAAATTGAACATTTTAGCACACTTAAAAATGAAAGATACTGTCCGAGTGGTTGGAAGACACCCTCCTCACTGAGAAGGCAAATCTTCGATTGTCAGTAGGAGAAATAATTTTCCACATATTATGGGTAGACATCCCCTTCTCCTTCTCCATAGGGTAGACATCACCTAAGTATGGATGAAAAAATTCAAACAACGTCAGACCATAAATATTATCAAGACTTTCAGTAGATATCTAATAAAATATTAGTTAGATTATATATGTAATATTAAAAAGACTTTCGGTAAATATTTAATAAAATACTATTTAGGTTGTATATGTAATATTTAAAAAAAAATGAAAGATATTGATGATGATGATCCATGTGCTTTTTCACATCAATCAACATTTTGATCATTATATTTACTAATATTGGAGCAGAATTTGTTAGGACAATATATTTCATAATGTTTTGTCCCATCCCATTTAAAAGAAACAAGATAGACAGTTCATTTCTATTTATGTTGTCATTTCAAATCATATTTTGATTTTCTGCTTCCAAAAACAATGATAATTGATTTCAAATTGATTATGGTTTGATTTTGTCCCTCTTTCTTGAAACTCGGATATCATGTTAATGGATAACTTTACTATAATTTTATTTAAGCTTTTACATTGATTGTAGAATAATACTACTACTCATCATGAACTAAAATGTTGTTCAATAACATTATAACAAGTTAAATGTAAAAATAATATTAGAACTCTTATAATTATAAGATTATAAGAATTTTTATTTTGTTATGATTCTTATTTTAATTGTTTTATTTAAATAGAATTGAATTATTATTTTACAGACAAATTCTTTATTTGAGTATAAATAAATCTTGTTATTTATTAAATTTTCATTCAATTAATTAATAATATTTTTTTAGTTATTTTTTGTGTGGGCTCTTCGTGAGTTATTTATCCTTCTTTAAAATTCCTATTTTTGAATATTTAAATATACGTTAAAATGATATCTTCTATAACTTTGCAACTGCATCAAAAGTGTCACAATCGTTGTGCTTACAATTATCCTAAGTATAAACAGGAAACAAAGATTAATATTGAATGTGACAAAGAAATATGTAACGAATTTAAAATATTCAAAGAATTTTGGGCCTGAGCCCATATGTATTTTCACATTGGGGGCCAATAGTACTTCTTAGAATTCAATACTTTTGGACTTCTATCTTGTACATGAGGACAATTTGATTAGATATCTTTAAAGCCCAACCGTGAATTCTATTCTATTGTTCACATTTTAATTTTATATATATATATATATATATAGAGGATAGGATCAGTAATATTTTTTTTTACACAAAATTTTACATTAATTATAAATAGTTAGATAGAGCGTTAAGTATGCACTAGATTACTCAAATTGAAATAACACAATTATTCATTTTTATTGCTAAAAAAATTCAAAAATCAAATTTTTTTGATATAATTTAACTCGTACAGTTTAAATATCAAAGTTTTGGTATAATTTAATTGATACAATTTAAGGATGGAACTCGTAAGATATTTTCTTTAATCCTATAAAATTGTTTTAAATTTAGTAAAAATAAGTCAAATTGTTGTTCAATTAAGTTAACTAGGTGTGAATGTAGCATGTATCCTTAGAATTAAAAAAAGTACACAAATAACTTTCGGTTTCACCATTGCTACTTGCTTCCCATTAATTCATAATGAAAATGATTTTAACATTAAACAATATCTCAAAACTGTGTAGACTTTAGGCACCAACTTTGCTTTTATTAAACTATATATTAAATTTTAATTAATCATATATACAAATAGAGAAGTCGTGTTCAATTTTACTGCCTCAATTCTTTTATATTTACATATAATTTTTTGCTTGATCGAGGCAAAAGAGCACTTAACCCCAATATAATTGGTTAATAGATTGATGTAACCCTTAAAACCAAAGTCTAAACCAAAACCATTCTTACTTACTTTATGTAATTAATCTTCTAAAAAACTGCTTTTTAATTAAATTATGTTAATGAAATTGGTACATCTTCTTCCTCGACTACTACCTAACTCCCATTATTGGCCTACAGCTTCTCGGATCCCAACTTTATATTATATTTATTTTTGTTATTTTCATGTCTTATTATTATATATAATCCTCCAACTTTAAATTCCTTAGTACATACTAGTTTTACATAATTTTAATTAAGAATTGTGACATCTCGCTTAAACATACCTATAATTTTTATATTTTACAATTTTATATACATATATCTTAATCTTCTATTATATTTAAGAGTCGAGTACTTTGTGAAATCCTTTGTTCTCTAGTGACATATTTGAAAATTATTCATATTAATTATATGATTCCTACAGCTAACTAAGAAGCAATAGTTATTTAAGCAGAAAGTATGTTCATCTTTTTTTAATTTCTACAATAAAATATTAAGGGTTTGGAATTCTTAAAGCATGATTTCCTTTAGTTTAATCAAATTCTATCATCTTCCCTTTTGCTTTTTAATTTGTTATTTAATTCAAATTGCTAGTCCAATATTTAAGGCAATTTGGCTTCTTCTTTGCTTTATTTTATTTTATTTGTTTATATATGTTGGCTTTTCAATTCTCTATTTCAATTTGACGGTTGAAATTAATGTGATCTTTTTTACAACTACAAGCAAACATGGAATATGTGATGGAAGGACTAGAATTGAAATGCCAAATCAAAAAGCCAATTCTTATTCCACTTCCCAAAACTGAAGTTGGCATAGAATTGCATTTTAATTGATTGGTTGATAAAATTGGGAATTTGAATTTTGGATATAAGGAAGCTTAGCATTATTATATCTTTAATTTATTATTGCTACTAAATATTTGATTAAGTTTAATATACACACACACCACATACACATTCCCATGAACAAAAACCATTATAGAAAATTAATTTATACAACTCAACAACAATAAGTAATTTCAAAATTTTTATTGTTATTTTATGAGAAAAAGAAAATTAAACCTACAACCCACATGAAAAATTCTCAGGATCTATAATAATATATTCATATATATATATATATATAGTTGGCAATAATGGATAAGCCAGCAGAAGAAGATGTAGTTTTCATGCATATGTAATAAGAACAGTATCAAATTAAGTAGGATTATATTAAAAGAAAAGTAGAATAAAATTTCCCAAAAAAGAGCCCATTAATATTTAACACAAAGATAATTATATTTAGGGTTTGGTTAGGTTGCAAATTTCTATGGGTGGAGTTGAGGTGTAAAGAGATTTCTATCACCTGAAGAAAGTGGAGATTTGATTGGCAAAAGACAAAGACATATACCTACAAATCCTTTAATTTTCCTCTTTTTATTTTTTATTTTTGGGTTTTTGGCAAAATGGACTTTTACCTAAAGCTTATATATTTTTACTCACAATAAAACTGTTCCTTATTTATTTCAATTGGAATTTTTGTCTCCTATATCTCCAGTATTAATTCTTTTTTTTTTTTTGGTTAAAAGAAAACTTTGTGCTCTTAGTATAATTTGATTTGATGAACGAATATATTCATGTAGCCCATTTTCAATGCATTTCAATATCTCACTCCATCTGTACACAAATCAATATTAAAGAAATTCTTTGCTTAATGTTAGTGTGAGAGGAATCGATCGTTGATCTCCTAATGATAAATTTTCAAACCAATGATCAGACGACTATTGACAATTTTTAATATCTGAAAAAAATCTTAAATAATTGATGCATTTTTAAGAGAAGTTATTGTTTAATTCTTGTCTAATTTAGTGCTAAGTAATCATTATACAAACATAAAAAAATCTAAGGTTGGATGGTAATATGGGGAAAGGAATTAACGCCTACATAAAAATCAAGAAAAATAAAATAAAGAGTTTTTGAAGAGTGAAATTTCTAAACACACATACTAAAATTTCTTCTCTGATTGGTCTTCTTACAATAAAATTCCCCAAAACTTGAAAAATACAACAATTATCAAAAGCAGACAAATGAGATAAAGATAAAGACTTTTCATTAAAGTGTGCTAAAGCTAATTTTTTTAAAATGACAAAATTCATATATACAAAAGAATAAATGAATCTAAAATTATAAAGGAAATCAAATTAGTATATTCTTTTAATTTAAATATATTTTACTTTTAGAAAGAAAGTTTGATAGGTTACATTTTTATTTATTGATTGATTATCAATTTTCTAAGAGGTTGCTCTTGAAATTTCAAAAAATTTATTAGATTATTAATTAATTATATGTAATAAGGAAAACTAATGTTCTTATTGACTTACAATTATAGCATTAGGATTATAAATGTTTGAAATTAATCAATAAAAATTAAGAAAGGAAAAGAAATGTTTATTTTCAATATATTTTAAGAATAAATAAATTATATTAAATAAATTCAATCGTATAAATTGAATTATCACGTTTTTTATTTTTTTATGAGAGTAATAAGAAATACATTGGATGTAGAATATATTTTATATATATATATATAGTATTACTATTTAAATAAATTGTTAAAATTTATGCAAAAATTGACAAACAAAAGTATTTAAAATTAAGTTTTAAAAAACTCAATAAGTTTTTCCTTTTTTCCCCCTCAGAAAATTCGTCTTGAATTCCATTAATTGATTTTATTAGTTGAATTTAATCTCAAAGTGGTCCTAGATATCTGGATTACTATAATTAAAAAATTATTAATATTAGTAATTTCTTCATTAATTGTGATCATAAGAAGATCCATTATATAATATTAATTAAGTTTTTATAAGAGTAAATATGCGGTGAGCATTGCTGATGATAAATGTGTTTAAGATTCCCTAACATGCATAAAATCCTCATGTTAAGGGAAAAAATAAAATCACCCACAATATCTCAGAAAATAAACAAACCCTAGAAATTATAATAGTCAACTTTGTAGCTTAATTAATTAATCAATTAATAATTACATCACTTCTACAAAGTCATAGCTAGCTTGTAGATCATATCTCTTGCTAATAATAATAATAATAATAATAATAATAATAATACTAAATTTATTGTAGATAATAATATAGTATTAAAGCTCATAATGTATTGGTAAGAGAAAACATTATAAATTAAATCATACTGCTTTACTCCAAAATAATAGGACTTGATTGTTTAAAAAACAAAGTCTTAAGTCTATCAAGAACATGCACATCTAATGGCATTTTTACGCACCATGTGAATAATTAATTTGATTACACACTTACTTTCTTCATAATGAATGAAAAA
>CM040446.1:1037117-1123288 GCA_022749755.1 Azadirachta indica | reverse complement strand
GTATAAAACAAGCAAGGTTCATTAATCAAAAGCTAATTTTCCTAGACAAAGCATGAAGAAGGTCAACATAGAAAACTGAAAATAGAAACTACAAAAAGAAGAGAAGCAAGAAAACAATACATTATTGTGACAATCCAACAATGAATTTGAAATACATATTCTTCTGTCAGACTGAAAACCAGAAGAGTCAAGGTGGTGAAGGCAGAGACTAACTAAAAAAGGGCAATCTCTACTACTTCATCTTTGTCTCCCAGTATGTATGGAAATAAATTAACCTCTTTCTCGAAACAGGTCACACAATAGAAACCCAGAAGTACAAATTTCCTCTTTTTTGTATGTAAGAATACAATGCTGAAGCTGAACCTAAAGTACCAAGAAACCCTGTCAACAGGTTACAAAATGAGAATCAATAGTACCGTGTAAGTTTAATTTGAGAATAATCTGATAATAATGAAAGGAAAAGATAAATGCGGACAGCAGAAGCAAACAATAAAAACTTCCCAATAAAAGTAATCACATTTGAGTAAAAAGAACACAAACAGTTTTTACTATTTGGCTACATAAAAGCATGAGTCATCGGTTTAGTCACAGAGTAGCTATAATGGATATACCCAGAACCAAAGAAGGACAAGAAAGATAATACAATTTAGCAGTCACTTTGAATCGTAAAGTTGAGACAGTGTCTTAAAATCTCAAACACTTGGAAGAAATCAAGCATTACGATTTACCTTCTAGATTGTAAGATAGTGGTTTCATATGCTGAAGGACCTGATAATCTTATCCCTAAACCCTCCTTGTACATAGGCTTATTTTTTCTCAATACATGGTTTTCAATCATCATCTGGTTTGATCAGATTACATTACACTATAATCCAAAGACGAATATCACAAACTGTTTCAAAACATGTTCCCACCAAATTCAGATGATCTTCCATTTTCTTCAAAATGAAACATTTGACCGTAATTTACTCTTAAACTTTCCTCCCAGTCTTTCCCATTCCTATCTCTTTCCAAGAACTAGTACCTTTTCTCTTTATAGAGCAGGTGGAAATGGGAAAATTTTGAGTGCAGAGAGGGAATTGAGAAAACCATAACCTAAAACTTCATGAACAGATAGTTGTTAGGTAAGGTATCTTAACAAATAAAGCAGCTGCTGAACAAAAAGTATATAGTATTTAACTTGCTAATGCCAATATTTGTACATCACAGACAACTCTATCTTAATACCACAAAGGAGAAGCTAAACAAAGATTATGCAATACATTAAACTACTAAAAAAAAGTTTCTTTATGACACAACACATAATCCTTATAAATTATTATGCATCACACAGAAAGCTCTACATTAGCAGCTTATATTTTCTTTTCTAAAATAAAAGATGTTGAATCAGCAAAAGTATTACCTACCTAAGAATCCAAGATTATATATTCCAGATGATAGAATATGTCGAGTAAGTGTTTTCACCATGTCCTTCCCCTTTCCACTTCAATATCTCCCTCAAAAACATCTGCTTGTACATGCTCTAAAGCGTGGCAAAGCTTTGAAACTCGCCGTCTGAGCAATGGTTCAAGCCGGAATGATGAAACCCCACTTTGCCACTTTTTAGCTTCATACATCTCATTCCATGCCTGTACTATCTCATCAATTTTAAACCCGAAGCCTGCAATCATAAATATGAACAGATATATGGCTAAGCTTCGTGGAGGTATTGGATCTTGATGCTAAATGTTGAATTAGTAAATTAACCATTACCTTCCATGGCATTATTGTTTGAACAATGATTCTTTACCATAACAGCTATATCTGTTGGAGATGCTCCAGCAAGTACGAACTTCTCAACTGCAGCTTCTAAACATTCTTGCCAGACCGGTAGCCCCAACTTGTATTCCATAATGGATCGCTCATATAGGATAGTTCCCCACAAGAGATTTATTTGGGATCTTATGTTTGAAACCTGCTCTTCAGCTTCATCCACCGATATATCTTTAAATAAGCCATGCAACCCAGTTTTCAGTGAAAGGTCATTGACTTTCTTTTGCTTAGAAAGTTTAGTTAGGCATTGCCTTTCGAACTCTTCCCATATCTGCATGCCTGTTTCCATATTCTTCTCAGCATTGTTATAAAGTTGTGGAATCTCTATAGAAAGCCATGTATTTATATCAACATTGCTACTAACTGCATAATACCAAGAAAGTTTTGCCTGCTCAAATTGCTGCTGACCCAGAGCTATGAAGCCTTCATAGAAATCTGGTTTAATTTTTAATGCTTCCTCGTATCTCTTTCCTGCTCTTGTGAATTCTTGTTGTGCCCAATCATAAGCAATTTTTATCTGTTCTAGTACAGATTCTCTTGAAGCAGTTTCAATGTGGCAAACCCTCTTTCTTGCCCGGGACATGTGAACATTTCCCCAGTTGAACAATGCTAATGCTGCCATCTCTTGAAAGTTATCTGCTGCTCTATTGAATAGGCCTTGGGCTTCTTCACTTGTAACGGCCTCCTCCATAGCCTCAGAATATACCTTCATGCCAAGTTCATGAAGATTCAAATAATTATCAGAATCTAGCCCAACATGGTTCTTGAACAGCTGAGCAAACTCGAATATCCAGTCATCTATATATGACCCCTTTTCTGCTTTCTCACCATTTGCCACATTTCCATTCTCAAGAGTTTTCTGTTCTATATCATATGAGTATGCCTTCTCATTCTTAAATCTCCCATAGAATGGATCCTGCTCTGGACTAACTTCTACAATGTACAGCCTGACAGATCCCTGTATTTCTGCTGATGCTTCAGCCCATCTTAGTTCTTCATCAGTTGTAATCGTGACCAAATCACCTTCTTCGTCCCTGTATTTAATAAGAACTGCTCTCGAGCTTGGAAACCGATCACTTATAACTTCTCTGAGTTGCAGGAGGCTGCAATTAAGTGGCAATTGAGCCACTCTTATATCCTCCCCAAACACCAACTTTACAGTCTTCTTTGGCTCTTCTTCCTTAATTGTCTCCTCCACAACCACCTTATCCTCAGCCTTCTTTTCCTCAATTTCACCATCAATTTTCTTATCCTCAATCTTTTCATCATCATTCTTCTCATCAACTTTATTTTCTGCCTTCTTCTGCTCAACTTTGTTGCTCTTCTTCTTCTTCTTTGTCTTCTCTTTCACTACTTTTGGAGCAGAGGAGGGAAAAGGAGGTTCAACATAATCTGGAGGCAGTTCAATTACTGTGTCAGTCACCCTTAACCCTCTTTCCTCAAGTTCTTTCTTCACCCTTTCTGCAATCTCTATTGCCATAACATTATTTGGCTCCTTGTTCAAAACTGTAGTGACATCTCTGAAAGCCAAATCCAGCCTATTCAAAGCCTCATAACACCTAGCTCTTTTAATAAGTGCTTTACTGTACAAGGGTGTGACTTCTAGTGCCAAATTGCACTCTTGTATTGCCCTAGGGTACTCATTCAGACCCATCTGCATATAACAGGCAGCCATATTACTCCGAAGGTAGGATACGTCTATATGATTCCTTGGAAGTAATTTGAGGGCTTTCTCATATTTCGACATAGCTCCTTCAAGGTCCCTTTTTTGAAACAGCTTGTTCCCTTCCTCTTTATATTCTTGAGACATGTCAATGAAGACCACTGTGTCATTATCATAAGCTTTAGGACTATTAACCCCAGCATTGGTCTGCTTTGGACTACCATCTCCCGATGGTCCACCTATCTGTTTCTTCTTCCCACTATTCTTCCCCATTCCAACCCAAAACAGCACTAACTATATACCTCTACCAAAACCTAATAAAGCACCTCGAAAACTTAAAAATATTGGCAAACTATCTCAGACAAACTAACCAATACAATCCCAACAACTAATGTTAGATAGAACTTCCCTGAGTCCAAGTAACTCAATGAAAACTCAAAAGCATTATTTTTCCCACAATATTTTTACTCTTCAAAGAGACCCTCAAAATCCAATCCAACAGTAAATATAACAAATCAAAACAGAAAAGCACACAAACAGAAAGCTCTTAAACCACAAAACCCAGAAACCATGTCCACATGAATCGTCAATTACCCCTTAATTTCAATAAAACAACTTGCAAGTCTCAATCCATACACTTTAAGCTCAAATGGGTTCTTCTCTTATCCTACCAGCATGAACATAAATGCCAGAAAATAAGAAAAGAAAAACACAACTAAAACTATTTAACTCCTATCTCTCCAAATCAGGATTTGTGTTGTTTCTTAATAATAAAACAATATGCCAATTCAGCTAACAAACACCCTTCTATAACTTGCCTTAATAAGAGCCAAAATAATAAACAGAAAATAACCCGAAACTAAACTTATCTCGAAAACAAAATGAGATGGGAATCTTTCGGGGAAAAGTTGTTACGAGAAAGTGCAAGAAAGAGAGAGTCTTTGAGAAAATTGGACACGTTTAGTCTGCAAAGGAATGAGATGTTGTCTGTGCTCGTGGTGCAATTTGTAAGATTTTAACAAGAAAAGAATCTCAAAAAACAAATCCAAATAATTACATTTTACTTTTTTATTTATAAAAATAAAAATTTGATGCAGTAATTCTAGAAAATTAAAAAATAAAATAAAAGGAAGTGGACCCCACACTACCTGGTTTCGTTGATTCCAAGTTTCTTGGGGACGCTTGATGAAAAGTTAAATGCAAAGATCCGTTTTCACTATTTTAGCTGTTGTCTTCTACCTTCATTATTCCGCAATAACATAAATATTTTATCAATTTTATTTATTTATTTATTTCATTTAATTTACTACATTCATATTATATTCTTTAAATTAATTAAAACTGTCTTTTTAATTGAAACATGTTTTACGTTATTTTAAATGACTATCTTCCTCAAAATGTGTTTAGTTGTTACTAATAATTTTTCTCGTATTTTTAGTTTTTATTCTTTAAAGCATTAGATAGATGTCTTAACTCTTAAGAAATTTCATGTTTATTTATTTACTTTTTCTTCAATTAAAAAATTAAATAGAGAAATAACATTTTAGCCCCTAGACTTTGACAAAACAAAAAGTTATGACATAATTATACTCTATCGTAACAATTTAATCCCAACCACTCGTTTCCTAACCACACTTTTGCGACATACATAAGGTTCTAAAATGATAAAATTAAATATATTGAAATATTATGTCGTTAAAATTAAAAATATATATTATTATCTCATTAAAAATAAAATTAACAACTATTTAATATTTGATGATATATATATTTTTTATTTCACACAAATTTTTAAAATTTGTATTATTATATAATATGGACATTCTCTTTTTATTATAAAATTTTACTTTAAATTCTATGTAAACATCATTTAGTCAAAATAGTCGGTTGCATTTTTTACCATGTAAAATATTGTTGTATATAATATTTTCTTGATAAGCAATTATTAATCTTGAATTTTATCAATCAAATTTCAAAAAAATTAATATTATAATTTTATCTAAGGTTAAAAAAAAATAAAAATAATACAATATTTTTTTATAAATTAATTAAAGTAAATGTTGGCCACAAGACAGACGTGAAGTGGACGATCATTCAGTTTTTCTACAATGCGCGTGGGACCCAAATGAAATTGCCAACCTCGGCCATCGCCACATGGACATTTTCCTTTAAGGACAAAACCATGTGATTGGGATTTGGGAAGTGCCAAAAGTTAACGAACTTATGTGGTCCCCAAAACAACTGCCAATCACATAAAAGCAAACTTTCAGTTTGTCACTGTTACAAGGAACGGCAAATGGCAAACGCAAAGACTGCCGTTTCGCTAAAGCAAACAAAATGGGGAGTTTATTTCATTCCGACCCTCTATTTATTGATAAATATCAAAATGTACTATATATTTCTGTAATATATTAGACCGCCTCTACTCTATTATCTCTTTACTTAAGTGTGTTAAATATAACCACTCGAAGTTAGCCCAAGTGGTCAAAAGCCTAACTCTTTTTTGAGCAATCAAGACTTTGAACCTTGTCGGTGTTTCCAATAAGGTTATTTCCTATAAAAAATATAAAACTCCCACTAAATATATGATTCATTACCCATTAAATATAAAATCCGTCGTATTAAAATATGGGTAGAATTTCCTCTCTAAAAACTTTTGATAAACTTCTGTCATATTAGAATGTGAGAAAAATCTCCTTTTCAAAAACTCTTGGTAAATCTCTAATGTAATGTTAATAATTGAAATGTGGATAGAATCTCTTCTACGAAAACTCTCGATAAATCCCCGTCATATTAAACTCTCGGTAAATTCTCATTATATTAGAGTGTAGATAGAATTTTCTCTCCAAATACTCTTTGTCGATCTCTAATGTAATGTTGATAGTCAAATTATGATAAAATCCCCTCTCTAAAAGCTCTCAATAGATCCCTAATGTAATGTTTATATTTTGTACGTATAATATGTAATACTTTAAAAAGTAAAGTGTGATAGATCTCCAATATAATGTTAATAATTTGTACATATAATATATAATACTTCAAAAAAAAGTGTGTTAAATATGAACTTTGAGTTTTGTTGACTATTAAGAATATATTCTCTCTTATTAATAAACTAATATTAGAGTTTTCCTAATAAATTATTATTTGAAATTTTTTATCTTGGTTCAATATATCTTTTGTTATACTTCAGTGATTCAAGCATCACATGAGTTATATTTAATTTTAAGTTGGTCCTAGCTAATTTTCTTAATTTTTTAAATGTCATTCATTTTTTAATATTAAAAATTATTTATATTGGAAAGGTTGTTTCATGTGGAAAACTTAATTCTTATAAATGTAACTTAGATAATTAGATTGAATTTTAATAAAATTCAAGTTTCTAAACTATGAGTTATCTTTCAATTCTATATCTTTTTATGGGATTTCACTTAATAATGAGTTTACATGAGCTTTACATTTCCTTTTTTTTTAACAACTTTAAAGTGATGATTTTTATATTTTTTTACTGTTATATTTAAATGACTAACTTATTTATCTTATTTGTTTTATTTTCACTGTATAATACTTATATTTATGACTGTTTCGGTGTCAATAATAATAATATTAATAATAAGTGTTTTATTCCTAAATCAATTAAGAGTGGGAGGGACATATTAAAACGGGGGTCATATTGATATCCAGAAAGAACTAGAAACATATCAACATTTATTTGGAAATAAAGGTGGCGTAATGAAAATAACTCAAAAGAATTTTGCTTTTATAAAATTTGTGCGTAACGTGACTACGTATTGCAAGCAACCGCGCTGTCCCAATGTTGTCAAATCTTTGACCTTTTATTTTTTTAATGATAAAATCCAACGGTCGTGAATTTTAAGGCAAGTGTGTGTGGAACGCAATTCCATGGAATTTCATATACAACCACAACGCCAAAACCCCTTGCCTTCTTTTGCCTTTTTCTTTTTATTTATTTATATATATATATATTTATATCACTTTTCTACCCTTTCTTTAATCTTTTATGTTGTTTGTTTCCTTTTTTAATGATGGAAGAACAGCTGGAAATTCATGTGCGCGCTTGTGGGTTGGTGGACCACATAATACATTAGACTTTCGTAAGCACGTGCCCCAACCTTTAACTTTTCCTGAACTGGTCTTCAACTCCACCTCATATGGGCTACACGAAAAAATGAGCCCACACCATTATGGGCTCCGATGGCCCGGCTCATTTAAAAAATCTACCCGATTGTGAAAGTCACGTGCATTCGCACATGATTTCATTGTATACTCTCAGTGACATGGCGGAATCTGATTGGCCAACCTGCGTGGAAATTTGTCATCGTCAACACCACCGGATATCAGTCACCCCACCCGGGTGACTTTGCCCGTCTCGTCTCGTCGAAGGAAATTGGCTGAATTGAATTTTCACAAGTAATCATAATTTGAGTTCGTGAGATTTGCTTGTGTTTTAATTGCCGACAGAAACAATAACATGAGATTGCTATGTCTGGTTCTCGTTTTTTCATATGTTCTGGGCAATTACGTGTTAGCCGATCAAATCTACCCAGCTAATGTAGGTAATGTCTCACTGTTTCAATAAAATTCTTTGCTTATTCTTATATTTCTTGGATATGAGCAAAAAAAAAAAAAAAAAAAAATCTGTAATCTTTTTTTATTGATTTTGTGTGAATCTTTTAAAGAACTAGTTTTTATAAGAATTATTCAGAGAATTACATTCTTTTACTTAGATTTTAAACTGCTGCGTCTATTACTGTTTCAGTGGGTTTCTCCGTTTTTGATGCTGTGTTCTAAATTGTAAACTGGGCTATAGGTAGAACTTTTAGAGCTAATTGTTGTAGTTGATGTGATGATATGGACAGAACCAATTTCTCATTGATTTCAATATGACGTTTCTAGATTTCAAGGGATTTAACGTTGCCATATTAAGTTGTTCCTAATTTTTCTTTATTTTGTTTAAAAGACAATTAATGTGGAAGTTAAGACTGTCTTTGTTCGTGTTCTGAGAAATGTTACAGCAATGGAAGACAATTTCAACCCAATGAAAGCCCTGGGTAGTTTGAGTTTTGGACTTTAGTCAGAATGAAACCCATAGCATGGTAGTTAAACATTAGACATTCATGTCCAGAGGTCATCCTTGGATGCCTGTGATGGCATTTGTGGGTTAACTATGTCATTAAGCTAGTTGTTTTTTAGCTGCCAATACTATGTATTTTAAATTTTAAGTGCTTTGCAGCCGTGCTTAGTTTCTAGTTCAGAGGATCCTTTGCCAAGGAACAATAAGGTTCTTATGTTTTATTTTTATTTTTTTGTTTCTCAGAAAACTCTTCTCTTCATGTGGAAAATTGTATCACTAGTTATAATTGTGCCAACCAATCACATTCGTTAAATTGTATCACTAGTTGTAATTCTACTCCTTTTTCTTATGATTGTTCATGATTGAGGAAGTTTATAAGTTTCACTGTACTTCTCTTATATATTACTGGTTGACAGGTGGTTCATTTAGTCACAGTTCTCGTGAACCAAAATACAAGATTGATTTCCATTCAGAAGACTCACCTTTTCGCCCCGTAAGTATGCTTACGCTTTTAAAATATATCTGTTGTTTGAACTAAATTGCCATAGTTTGTATACATCCATGTTATTTGAGTAACCCAAGGCCAACGTGAATAGGTAAGTCAAAGGCAATCTACAACGGGAATAAGATCAAAAATTGAGATTGTATTGTTGGCTAATAGCATTTATTGTGGTGTAGAGAGCTTGCACTGCAAATATTTCGGTCTTCCATTAGGACGTAACCCAAGGATTTTGGAGTTTCAGAATCTGGTGGTGGAGAGTGTTGAGAAAAAAATTGGAGGGTTGGAATAGGGCTTCTCTCACTGGAGGAGAGAGGCTTGGTTTAGTTGCAGTCAGTGGCATCAAGGGTGCATAAATATTATCGTTCTCTCTTTCAAATTCCAGTCCATGTGGCTAAAAGAATTGAGAAGAACATGAGAGATTTTTTTGTAATGAATCTGTAATGAGTGCTCCAACAAATAAAGTGAAAATTTAATTCAGCCTAATTGCAAATGGACCATCTTGGTTTGCAAATGGAGACACATCTCTTCCATGGGAAATCTGGTCAATTTTAATAAACTTCAAGAAAGTTCTTTGATGATTTTATGAGAAGCTTATTAGAACTTCTGGAATTTTTCAGGAAGGTTTTTGACAAATTATAAACATAATGGACTCTGCTGGATTTTATCCATATCTCAGAGGAAGTCAATGATTTCTCACACTTAAAACATTTATCAATCAAGTGCTTAACCTTATTGTAAATGACTTTAGATGCCTTGGATGCATTATCACATTGCACCTTATTGGTTTAAAACCATGGGTTGTTGTTGAAAATGGTGTCACTACAATTGTCCTGCACTAGCTTGTTGGTGATCCAGTTCAATTAAAATCCATTTTCAACTTCCTTCCTAAACTTGTTGTAACTTCTACCATATCAACGTTGGCTACAAAAAAGGAGTGTGATGTATCTTGATGTAATGAATAGCCTGAAAATGCTGCAGGATGATGACCAGGAGTCCGTGATTATGCCAAATAAAGATGGACAGAATTTTTTGTGTTACCTGCCTAAGGTGGAGAAAAGGAAGAGTGAAAAGCCAGTGCCTCAGCGTAATACAAGTAGCATGATTATTGAAACTGAGAAGCGGGTTAAATTGAAGACACCGGATGAGCTGCTTGAAGTATTGAAGGATCGATGCTTTATCAGAGTAAGCATCTATATTCCAAATTTTATTTGCAATGTGTGATCTTGAGCTATATTTAAAAAATTTGCAGCAAGCATCTATATTCCAAACTTTATTTGCAATGTGTGATCTTGAGTTATATTTAAAAAATTTACCAAGTTTACTGGGAAGATAAATAAAGATTTCTTTATCATTTACAATTATGTTTCTAACTAGAAATTTCAGTTTCATTGTTAAATAGCACATCTTCTTTTAATAACTAATGCATTACTAATTCTTTTATGCAGCAAGAAGGTTGGTGGTCATATGAATTTTGCTACCAAAATAGGATTCGGCAGCTGCATTTGGAAGATGAAAAGGTAATCTCTTAAATGCCCTGAAGGAAAATCTCTGTTTTATTAAGGACCTTCATTTTGTTGTTGATTCTAGAGTATATGATGTTTCCTCCTCTCCAATAGCAGAGTGTTTTGCAAGTACAAGATGAGGCATGGTCTTATGTCCTGAATGAATAAAGTGAGGAGAATATTTCATAAAATTTCAGTTCCTGAAATTTGGGTTTTGAATGTTGGCACCCAGTGTTTACGGATATAAGCAAGTCTGTCCAATATTGCTTAGTCATCATTGTTTTTTTCACTTTGTTGTGGTAGTAATACTAGTGGTATCAAAGATAATCAGCACTGCAGGAGCACTTTTTTCGTCATCACTTTGTGTGTTTGCATTTCTTTATTAATGCTTCTAAGCGCAATAAACAGATAACAGCTCTTATTATCATGAATTCACTTCTTGCAGGTGGTCCAAGAATTTGTCTTGGGAGTGTTTGATGCAGAGGTCACAGCTGCTTTCAACCAAAATCTCTCTGATATTTCCACACTGAAAGATCCTCGTTCAACAGATGCATCACAAAGGTACAATTTTGTCAATACGGGGTGTATTAGATGTGTAATAATAAAAGGGTAAACAGCAGTCAATAGTTCTAAGATTAGAAAGTGGGAGACAAAAAAGTAAGAGAAAAAAGGAAGGAGTTATAGTGTGTCATATGTTTTATGTAGATACCATGCTCACCAGTACACAAATGGGACAATCTGTGATCTCACAAATCAACCCCGAGAAACTGAGGTATACATTAATCAATTTATTAACTATTCTTTGGCTTTTGGTATTTCTCTTTGCCTCTTTTTTAAAATATCTTCTTTTTTCCTCCTTATGCAGGTGAGATTTGTGTGCTCAGAACCCAGAGCTATGATTAGTTCCATTACAGAGCTATCCACTTGCAAGTATGCTGTTACCATACAATCTCCAATGCTTTGCAAGCACCCGTAAGTCCTATCTCTCTCTCTCTCTCTCTCTCATAAAGCATTTCCAGTTACTCGTTACAGATGATGGCTTCAGAAGTCATATTGATACATGTATAAAATTTCCCACAAGCAAATTAAACATATTATTTTCACTTCTTCAACCAATATCTTACATTTCAACATGGCATGTAACGGTGTAACCAAGTAGAAAAAGATAGATTTTTGGCCTTCACTGCCTATAGAGGTTTTGTCATCATTACTGCAATTTTGAAAAACCGTAATGATGTTTTTGTCTTCTGGCTGATGATAAACCGTAATAGGAGAAGCAAGAAATGTATGTTTCTGTTTGTACGTTCTGAAAATTCTCTCTCTTCGTGTGTGTCTGCTTCAGACACACTCTCTTCACCTCCTGCTTCCTTTTAGGTAAAGGATAAGCGAGAGGGCAAGTATGTTACAGAATGTGCCAATCACCTGAATAGTCAGATGTTCCTATTGTTTTACATGTGCATGTGAATTTTTTTTTTAAATTATTGGCTCTAACGAATAGCACTACCTGCAGTTTGTTCCAAGAAGAGAGACCTGTGTGGCACACCATTAACTGTAATGTGCTTCCAAATGATTACAAGCAAAGAAAAGTGGAGAAAGACAAACAGGAACCTAAGCAGATTTTAATGGTGACTGAAGATAAGTATCCATCAAATTACCAAACAGAAGAATGAAGGACCTATCACTGATGTACAATCACTGTACGATCATGGAGAAGAGTTTTGTCCATGCAACTTGTCAACACAGTTGAGAATTTTATGTTATAATCATTGGATTGCTTAGTTTTACAAATGAAATAGATAGTTCAAAGTGAGTGCAAAACTAAGTAAATTTTCATTGTGCTAGATTGTTTCTCCTCAAAAGAAGTTGAAGCAGCTGAAAACATTTGTATATATTTCCGAATCTATAGAGCTATTAGTTATACAAGTCTCCCCCTAAAGTTGTTAAGGTCTTTCGCTAATAGTCTAGTAATAACTGTAAACCAAGATCTCTTTATGAAGTTTAGGCACTATGTTATTATTGAAAAAAATTTGAAGTTATGTTTTTACAATGGGGAAATGCCCGATATCCCTTTACATAAAACCGTCACTTCCCTAAACTTTAATTAATACCTCATAATCCTGCAGTCAAAAAAATAACTTTTAATCATAATGGAGATCGACAACTGAAGAGTGACAGACAATTAAAACTAAAAGCAAGGGGATATCAGAGATATCCCTGTGCAATGTGCTTATTTCTATAAAAGCTAGCTCAGGAATGTTTGTGATTAAGATACTATGACTTTGAAGCTTTAACTACAGTGCACTGCCGGAAACTCTAGACATACTAATAATGGATCAACTTACGTTTCAACATTATTTCCAAAGTAGAAGGAAATCTCATCAATGTCCCAACCATAGTCCATAAGCCCATACTCTCCACATTATGTTTATATGATCATACGTCAAAAGAGAAAACTGAAGAAGCAGATACATGCACCTTCTTCGCAACTTGTATTCACTGCATAATTTAATTCATTATGACTGAATGCGCTAATTCAGCTTTCTACAATGCTTGTTAGAACAGTTTATACTGCTACTGACTCCAAATAACTTATTAAACTCCACCACCATAAACATCATTATTGACATCTACTACTTCTGGCCTAATGCAACATTTACCATATTATTCACAAATTTACTTCACATTTCTCGCTGGGAACTTGAGGCAAGCAGAGCCAAGTACTCATTTATTGCTTCGCCTTCTTTTGCAACTTCAATATCATAGTCTGAAAAAACATCCCCTGTTAAATCATTAGCAAGTTCATCTTCCATCTCCACATCTCGCTCTACTATGTCACCAGCAGATGATGTTCCTTCCACATTCATATCATCAGTCAAACTGCTTTGGCCACCTTCAACATTCTCATTGCCAAACAAACTGTTTGGGTCAGCATTGTTAGCCATTGAAATAAGAGAACTTGCATTATTGTTAGCAGCAGTTGCCTGGTTTGAACCAGACTGTTCAAGAAGTCGAAGCATTATTTTCTCAACATTGCCACCAGCCTGACAAGCTTCAACCACTGCACACAAGAAAACTTATAAGAGCCTTGGTCGGCAACCAAATACTGGCTTCTCTGAGCCTGGCGCTAATGCTTTGTGCTGTGGAACAAAAAAGAATTTTCCCGCAAAAATGACTGAAATGATAAATATAAAGACGTTTATTTAAAGTACCTTTTGATCGTTCAAAGCCCATGGAAACTAGTTTTTCTATTTTAGCATCTATTGCTTGTCTATGTCTTTTCCTTTTCCTTGATTCGATGTCAACCTGCAGGTCAAACAAATTTAGTGATGGAAAAATAGCCAGGTCCAAAGAGAAAGTTTCGTAAGAAAAAATTAGCGACCTGTAAGGCAGAGTTAGCTTCTGGATTTGTTAAGTCATCTAATGCTTTTTCAGTGTCATTTTCATTTCTCCGAAGGGCTTCGGCAGCAAGCTCCTTCTCAAATCTGCAAAAATGAGCAACTCTTTTAACTTTGTCTATGATGCATACATATAAGTACTTCTGTTATGGACATATATAATGTTACTACACGCTACATGCAAATTGTACCGTCAGTGTAATTACATTATAAATAAATAGAAGAGATGGAGAGAGAACTGAACTACTTTGGCTTGCTTACCCAATGGAAACCAATTCTTTTAATCTTTGGAGATCGACAGCTTTCTTCAAGGGCGTCATTCCATACTGTTTTTGCTCTCTGCAAATATGTTAGATTACTCAACAAATGACACAGGATACAAAACTTAAATAGATTTATTTTTCATAGAAAATAGCGCCAACTTGATTTCCCTTCTTCTCTGTTCATCCTCTTCCCTTTGCCGCGCTCGCTTTTCCTTCTCCTCAACAAGAAAATCAATAGCACTCCCAACATCCTGATTGCATATTCGCAATGATCTCTTTGCATCCTGCTCTTTGAAGCCCATACCCATAACCAGGGACAAGGATTCATCCGACACTTGTAGCTGCAATCAACAACAACAGAGTGTTTACCACCCAAAAACTTAAAAAAAGAGAGAGAAAATTTTACTTGTAAAGGAAGAAAGATATACATATTTGAATCACTATAATCCTCATAACTAGGAAAAGGTGAGAGAATTCAAATTTAATTATCACTACTTTATCCCAAAGTCAAGAATATATAAAATAAATTTGCAAATATGGTGATGACTAGATAACAGAACAAGCCAGCTGAGCAGAGTATATGTGGTTTGACCAATCTCCTATCTTCTTGTTTAAGGCCATGTAAAATTATATTTATAATCACCTGGAAGAATTTTGCTTGTGCAGAGGTCAATGCCTTCTGAGATAGATCAAACTGACCACTGTGATAGGCTACCACCCCTTCCAAAAGCTCCATCCTCAGACGTCTATAAAATAAGAAAGGAAGGAATTGGCTTTACATTGCCAACCAAGATTATTTGGAAACTCAGGCCAAGAACACGGATACAGCAAATTCGAAGATAAATACTCACAATGCAAGCTCTGGATGGCGACCCGCTTGAAGTAGTCTGACACGAGAGGAGTCCTTCCCATAAGCACGCTCTATTCCTTCTCTAGCTTTTGCAAGGCGCATTCCTGCAACTGTGAGCCAACTGATGTCTCGAAGCATGAAATAGCACCAGACCATGTCTATTTGCAGTATTGGGACGTTGTCAACAAACTGTAAGCGAAGAACAAGAAACCAAAAAGCCAAGATTTCTCATAAGAATTAAAATTTGAGAGCAGAAACTATCAAAATTACATCCAAGTTGCAAATCACTTTGTCATGGTTTTCCAGACTATTTTTGAAAAATATCCAGATCTATAAAAGTTCAAAGACGTATATTAACAATTGGTTGATCGAGAAGAAATCCATCATAGCTAAGGAGATATAGGCACTGCATCAGGATAGCTGCGCACTGCAACCAACACCACCCACAACCCAACCACCCACCACCCACACCCCCCCCACCCACCACACCACAACCCCCCGCGCGCGCCCCCCCCACCAACCCCCTTTCTTTTTTTCACATATTAAGGGACATACTTTAAACCCATTAAATGTTAAAGTTCAAAGACGAATATACACTTTTAAGAATGTAGATTAGATCTGAAAAGTTAAAGTTAATGCACGACAGGAATAGCACATGTCAACTGTGATGTCAGTATTCAAGTTACAATTATCTAATGGTCCACAAGTTATGGCATAGTTTCTTTTAACAGAAAATTAATTGGATGTAAATCAACTATCTCAGGAATGATAACATGCAGTATTCATTACTAAATGCACAATATTCGACAAGAGGCTCAAGCAAACTAAAGCAATTTTCAATTACTTCAGTCAAATGGCTAACATGTCAACTGTGCCGCGACAAGGCTCAAAGTGATACACTCATTGTGATCACATTATCACTCTACAAAGTTAGAAGAATGGTTTACTCACCTCGATGACTTTGGGATCGCAAAGAGAGAAAGCCTCCTACAACAGAAAAGAAAACAAAAGCACTTGGATTAGTTGCCTTTTTTGTTGGCAGGAAAGTATAGGACTGGATAATTTAAAAACAAACTTCCCGAACAGACAAATTTCAGAAAAAAAGTTATACCCATAAATCATTTACAAAGAAAGAGGAAAATTCTAGATGAGAAAAGATAAATGCTGAGCATATATTGTCATACCATCGAGTTGCAGTAGTTCCCCCAAAAAAAAAGCAAAAAGGAAAGAGAGAAAGAAACAATAACCAGGGATGGAGAGGGAAGGGCATATTTGATCTATTACCCTTTGTTTATCATACCACAACAGAAACAATAATATGGCTTATTTCAAATGCAGTAAATATTTTCAAATTCAAAAAATAAAATAAACCAGTACTAAGAACTAACCTCTCCCATGGTGAGCACTTCCAATGCATCCTTATACATTTGCTTCTTGATAAGCCTCTTTGCATTTGCATAAAGCATCAGACCCATCATCATCGCACTTTATAATGACAATTCAAATGTTACTTTAAGAGACCAAAGACCCTTAAAACCCAAAGATCTTTCTCATTCATAAATGAAATCAGAAACAATGATAGAAGAAAAATCTATTCAGTATTATACCGTTGATCAGTTTCAGATCCAAATCGTATTTTTTCTCCATTCTGATCTTCAAGTTCTATATTGAAGTCCTCAAGTGGTACTGAACCATCTGAATGCCTATTGACAAGTGCAGTTGCAGCCGCCCTGTCAATTGGATTTAAAACAGTAACAAGTCAGTACTTAGTGAATCTGAAGAGAAAAGCTAACTGTTTAGTTGAAAATTATCTGTTCAGTCAGTTGTATCAGTTGTAATTAGTTCTACAACTTTGTTCAGAGATCAAATCAATGCTTTTATCACCAGCTCCACCAGCAACAAACAAAGCACATAGGACAATAGCAAGAAACACAACCATACTGAATTCAAGTTTCTTAATCAAATCGACATCCAAATTCCATTGTTAGTATACAAGCTTGCCACAACCAGCAAGAGACAGGAACTTTAACCAGTAAAAAACCACCAATTATAATCCCTTTCTCACTTGATTAAATACAGTAACAATCACAAATCAGTTATTCGATACCCCATACACCAATTACTACACCAATTACAACAAAATAAATTGCAAAATGTACAAAGCAAGAGAGAGTGAAGGAACCCAGTAAAATATATATAAAATAAAAATTAAAAAGAAAAAGACGATTTTCTCAGCCTCAAAAGGCCAGGGTTTAATCAGAAACATCAAACCCATAATCCGCCACGAAAACTAGAGTATTCGATTTTCCTCACAATATTCGACACAGTGAGCATAGAGTGTAGCACAAGACATATGACAATCCCATTCCTATTGGAGAAAAAATTCCCATTCCTATTGGAATATATATATATATATTTTTTGATCAAAATCCAACACAGTAATCACTTTGATCAAAACCAAAGGAGTTAAAAAAGAAAGAAACCACAAACAAAGCATCATGCAAACTCACTTGATACGACTGAACCTGCGAGAACGTTCTTCTTCAGCCATCAACTCATTCTTCAAGGACTTCCCTTCCTCAACACAGATACGAGTGGCAAGAATCTTGGCGTTGTTTTTAATACCCAATTGGCCTAACTTTTCACACCCATCGCCGTCCTTCAAAACTTTTCCGGCACATATCAACTTGATCATCTCAGGGGACAAACTTGATCGCTTCGCCACCTCTTCTCTCAACATGGGCATAGTCCAATTCTCCAATTCAACATCCAACACGCCGGACCAAGTACCCGCTATCTTCAGTTTGGTCGCCATTGAGTCGATGAGTTTGGTCTGCAATCTGTATGAAGCGAGAAGTGACTCAGTAAAGAGAAAGACAGAGTGAGAGTAAGAATTTAGGGAGAGAAATAGTTTGGACTTTGGATTGAAGACATAATTACCTCAGAATTTGAACTGCTTTAAGAATTAAACTGAAAATAAGAAGACATAGATTTCCTCGTTAAATGGGTGTCGTTTCTTGTTTGGAAAGCTTGCGTGGAATTTATGAAGGCAGCCGGTCGTTTGTACTTTTCTATTTAATAAAAAAAATAGGGATACTATCATATTTTACCCCTAAGATTTTAGATTATATCATTTAGATAGAAATTATAAAAAATCTATCATTTATCTCCTTTATAGTTATAATTAACTATTAGTTGACTGTTAGGTGTAAAAATAAATGCGTAAAATATTGTTATTTGATATTTGTTATTTTATTTGAATAAAATACTTTACTTTTCTAATTTCTTACATAATCAATAAAAGAGAAATTGAAAAAAATTTTATTTATTTATCTTTTTTATATATATATATTTATGAGTGTTTCATTTGGAGAATATTTATAAAAAAAATTATATTTTAAATTAAGTTTTCTTCTATCTTTTATTTTATACTTATTTTCTTTACTTTGTATAATTAAATTAATTAAAACACACAATAAGATAAAAATAGGTATTGAAAAAATATTTTTTAATAAAAACATAAATCATCAATTCGTTTGAGTAAATTTATTATTGAGAGTTAGTTGACTAACATCTTAGAAGAGATATATGATACAATCTTCATTTCTTACCTCTAAGTGATGCAAAGCCGAACCTCAGGAGAGGAATGTGATAATATCTCAATAAAAAATATTTTAAGAACATTTATTTTTATTGTTAATTAATTATTAATAATTATTCCCTAAACCAATATTTTTGTAAGATTAATTATTAATAATTATTCATTAAACCTTATGTCAATGAAATTTTACTATAATTATATTTTGTGCATAAAAGTAAATGTCTTTTAAAATGCTAAATTTTAAATACTTTTGGTTCGTAAAAATAAAAATAAATTTATTCTCCAACCTTATAAGGAAAAAAATAATTATTTAAATATGTACATTGTAATTTCTCCAACCTTAGAGGACAGTCTAATTCTTAATTGAATTTACGAATTAACAATTAATCGTTGTCACAATTTTAATAATGAAATATTAAAACACTAAAATTAGTGTCTGAGTATAGATGGGGTACAAAGAAAATTCTAAAGAATTAAGAGCCTAAATGCTAATTTAAGCTATTGCACACGTCGTCGTTTACTTAGATTAATGAATGTTAAAACGCGGACGTTTCGTTGATAATAATACAGTCGTCCATATCGTTGACAGTCCCAAGCTTGCTATTGGTTGTCTCTCAGTGAACAACACTTCAGTTTGATCACTGAAGTCCGGCCGTCATGGTGGCCGCCGGCAAACGAAATAAAACCACCCCTCAAACCCCCAGAAACGCCGCCGCCTCTGCCGGCACCCATAAACGCAAATCCAAACGACAACTAAACCCAGAACTTATGTCTCTACTTTCAACCGCCACCACCGCTGCCCACTCCTTCCTCCTCCGCAACGACATTCACCTTCTTCCCTCCCAAATCCTCTCCCTTGAATCCCTTCTCTCCTCTCTTTCTTCGCATTTCCCTTTCCCACTTCCTCCCTCTCCTTCGTCTTTCTTCCCTTCCTTTTTCTCCGCCTTTTCCTCCCCCTCAGACCCCCAGTGGTTCCGCTTTTTCCGCATGTCGCGCCAAGCGTTTTTTCATCTCCTCTCGCTTGTCTCTCCAACTCTTTCCTCTTCCCTTCCTTCATTTCCTACCGATTCCGCCCTCGCTTCCGCTCTCTTTCGCCTCTCCCACGGCGCCTCCTACAAATCTCTTTCTCATCGCTTCGGTTTCCCTTCTTCTGCTGACGCTTGTCGTGTGTTTTACACGGTCTGTAAAGCGATAAATGACAAATTAGGGAACTTGGTAGAGCTTAGAGAAGATTTGGGGAGAATTTTAGTGGGTTTTGGGTGGATTTCCTTGCCTAATTGTTGTGGGGTTTTGGGGTTTGGAAGGTTTGATGTTGATAGCGAGGTGTTGGGACGAAATGGGTCGTTGTTAGTTCAGGCTTTAGTTGATTCTGAAGGTAGATTTCTTGATATTTCTGCTGGTTGGCCTTGTTCAATGAAACCAGAATCCATTTTGCATCAAACCAAGTTATTTTCAGGTGTGGAGGAATCTAGAGAGTTGTTGAATGGACCTGTTTATGAGCTAAGTGATGGAAATTTGGTTCCTCAGTATGTACTGGGAGATGCTTGTTTTCCTCTCTTGCCTTGGCTTATAACACCTTATGTTAGAACCAATGAAGAGGATAGCTTTGGTTCAGCTGAGAAAGAGTTCAACACGGTGCATGGTCGGGCAATGGGTTTGGTTCACACTGCTTTTGGGAGGGTTAAGGCACGGTGGCAGCTTTTGGCTAGGAGGTGGAAGGAGGAGTGTCTTGAGTTCTTTCCTTTCGTGATTGTTACAGGTTGTTTGTTGCACAATTTTCTGATAACGTGTAACGAGCCACCTCCGGATGATGTAGTAAAGGAAGAGGAGCTTTCGATTTTCGAAGGAGAAATGGATGAGAATGGGCGGAAGATTAGGGATATGCTTGCTGAGCACTTGAGTCGGGTGAGTTTGAGAAGATGAAATGTTGTAATTATGTTTGTTTTCATAGTTGTAGCTGCTTTTGGCATCTTAAGTTGAATTCTTAATGGTATATATTATGTTAAGTGCTTTCTGAAAAATGTGTGCTTTAGCTGCACTAGCTATATTTGATCTAGCACCATAGAATTTCATTTTTATTGCTGCAATGAATCTTTGAATTAGGAAACAAATGTAGAGTTGTCAAATACTGGAAATGAGGAAGTTTATATATGAAAACTGTCAGGCTTAGTCTTCATATTGCTTGATTAGGACGTGAGACAGCTTATAGAATTTGGCTACCACAACCAGGTAGCTAGTGTTGTTACATA
This sequence comes from Azadirachta indica, assembly GCA_022749755.1. Classification (NCBI taxonomy): domain Eukaryota; kingdom Viridiplantae; phylum Streptophyta; class Magnoliopsida; order Sapindales; family Meliaceae; genus Azadirachta; species Azadirachta indica. The sequence goes on along the minus strand of CM040446.1, from coordinate 1,102,359 downwards.
ACATGGGTGATAGGTCAATGACTAAATAGAACCATTGCCTGTTGATAATTAATGCATAGAATTTAAGGGATTTCGACAATCCAGCTATTTCACTACAAGGCTTACCGTGAAAGCCTTTGAAAGCCTTTTTCCTCACCACTGAAGGCTTTTCCATGTAGCTGGTTTCTTTTCACATCAGCCATTAGCATATTGTGCATTCCTCTACAGCATCTCGCCTGATAAGTGATAACCTAATTATTGACTTTGTAGTCAAGTGCATACATATAATATGTGCCAGATTATTTGAAACTTAAGAGATTGATTGATTTCATTAGTCTTTTCTATAAAACTTGAATGAAATTTTTGGCCTCTGAATCTTAAGTTCACAACTGCAGTCATTGATGTGAAAAAGAAAGGTGGAATAATCTATCTCATCACATTCATTGATTCATGCGTTGGCATTTCTTTTTTGGCTGTGGTGCATTTCAGAACTTGAATGATGAATTGCTCTGAAGAAGGAAAGCTAAAAAGTTAACCTTTGTTTTACTTACATCCATTCAAATTCATTCACCCCCTTGGGTGAATTTGGCTTTCTGATTACTGGTACGATTGCAATAGCTGTGCTTCTATTTACTTTTGAAAGTCCTTCAGCTTACTAAACACTCATTTTTATTTGACATCTTATGTTTACCAATAATTCATCCATCTGACTTAATATATTTGTCAGAAAAATTAAAAGCCAATATTTTCAACTGAATTGGAAACTGCAACGTTCATGATCAAAATTGGGAAAGCACAACTTCTTGCAAAGCATGTTGAATGATAAAGAAAATTGCATAAATATGTACATGACACCGTCTGCATAACCAGATAATGTGATGAAATTTGACTGGAATGTCGGTAACAGAATAATGCTATTCTGTTTCTGTACGTGAATCATAAATTTTTTTTTTTTTAAAAAGAAAAGCCGTAATTATGTTTTCTGTTTTCACTAACATCTTAAATTGGTAAATATTTGTACAATAATCTAATAAATTTTATGAATGGTATCTTCTTGAATATTCATTCACGTTCTGCCAATCTATTTAAGTGTATATTGTAGTAATATTTACATTGTTGCACGAAATTAGTTATCTTTAAAGTATATTTATTTATTTTTTAAACTCAAAAAAATATTTATTTAATTTTATGTTATCCCAATGTAATGCACTAAATAAATAAGATTTCACTTAAAAAGACAAAACGTTAGTATTTATAAGCCAAAGCCTAGAATTTGAGAAATCAAATGTCATAGCATATAAAATATAAACATCTAATAAACGTAAAATATTTTCAATTTTTCATTAGTCTAAGTGTTCGTTTGAATTAAAAAAGTCTAATTTCAAATTTTTTGGTGTTGTTTAGTTGACACTGAAAAAGATTTTTAAAAATTAATTCAGTCATTTTTTTTCTATCAAAAAAAGTTTAAAATTTGAAAATAAAATTTCTTTAATTTTTTTAAAAAGTAAAATTATATTTTATTTTAAAAATTTACTTTATTCTTTTAAAATATAATATAAATATTCATCTACTGAATTAATTATTTAAATTTTTTTAAATTTTCAAATTTTTCATTAGTCTAAGTATTCGAAAAGTTACACCAACGATTTTTTAAATGAACTAAAAATTCCAGGTAGAATTTGAGGAAAGGCGTTTGGGCCGTTCAAAGACAAGTAATATGGGCTTTAGTTTCGGCAGATTTGGGCCAAACCGGCCCATGAAAATCAACCCACCAGGGAGTTTTTATACGACGGCGCCATAGAGGAAGAAGAAGAGGAACTGGAAGCTAGAAGAGAGGAATTAGGGAAGAAGTATGGAAAGGACAGCAGAAGAAAAAGTAGAAGAGACAACAAGAATATACGTCGGAGGACTTGGAGAGAAGGTTACCAACGATGATCTGATTAAGATTTTCTCTCCTCTAGGAAGAGTTACGGCGGTAGACATAGTGAGGACTAAAGGCCGCAGCTTTGGATATGTAGACTTCTCTCCTTCCTCCGATAAATCCCTTCCGAAGCTCTTCAGCACGGTTCTCTTTCTTTCCCCTCCCCTCACCTATTTGATTTCCTTTCTGTTTAGGTCATCTTTTCAACGTTTGTTTGCTTACAGTTGGTTACGTTCTAATGTTGAATATACAGTATAATGGGTGTGCGTGGAAGGGAGGAAGGTTGAGGCTTGAGAAGGCTAAAGAGCATTATCTTGCTCACTTGAAACGTGCATGGGAAGAAGATGCTGAACGTCTTAACTCTACGGGTAGTGATCGTGCTGATGCTGATAAAGATATGGTCACTTCGGAGAAGCCCAAGAAAGTCCAAGATTTGGATAAGAAGCTGAAAATTTTCTTCCCCAGTTTGAGTAAAGTAAGAATTGGATTTCTGTATTCTGAGTAAAGTAAGCATTAGATTTTTGTACTCTGAATTGCACAAAAGCTGGTAATGGTGACATATAAGCTTCATTGGTAGAAAATGTTGATGTAAGAGCTTATTTTGCAGGTGAAAGCATTGCCATTTAGTGGAACTGGAAAGCACAAGTACAGTTTTCAACGCGTTGAAGCTCATTCCGGTACCAGTTCACTTCTGTGATTGTGAAGAGCATTCTGGTCCTTATCAGGCAGCTGATGGGAAGCGAATTCATGATCACACTGTGGAAGAGGAACGAATTCGTGATCTGGAAGCACAGGGTGGTGTGATTAATGAGGAAGAGATTAATATTATGAATTCGGTGATGAACAAGCTCTTCAAAAGCGAAAATGTTTCAAATGCTGCAGATAGTGGTACTGGACTGGCCAACGATGGACACAACACTGTCAAATTGATTGAGGATCAGCAAATTAGTGAGAATGAACTAGATGGTGTAGCAGACGAAGATAACCTTGTAATTAATCTGGTGTCAAGGGGAAACAACAGAATGGCTTTCTCTGGGTGCCAGGAAAAGGCAACAACCTCATCAAAAAATAAGGTGTGAATTCATTTTCAATTGGTTAATTCCTTTCTATTTCTTCGTTGTATATTTTACTAGTGTCACATGTCTGTGGTTTATCACCTGAAATTTTAATGTGTTTCTGTCTTGGATTCCAGAACTTATCATTCAGTGAAACTCGAACTTCTAAAGATGGACCTACTCAAAGTGTGCCCAGAGACCACAAAAAGAATAATTTGCCTCCAAACAAGAAGAGGAAGACACTTCACAATGAAGAAAGTGTTGGAAATGAATTTATGGCTGCTAACACCAGAGACGACTTAAATCTGCAAACTGTTACAAACCAGTCAAATTCACGCTTGGGTACTCAACATGCTGAGACTGCATCACATGTTAAGCAATCAGCTACCAGCTATCCGTGGTCCCAAAAATTGTCATGGAAAAAACTTGTTGGAAACAAGGATAGTCGTGAGTTTAGCATCTCCAATATATTGCTAGCTGATCCTCCTATCAAGGATACAGACAATAACATTGAATCATTTGAGGAACTGGAGTTTGATGAAAATGAATCAGATGAAGATAACCTTGTAATTAATGTGGTGTCGAAGAAGAAAAAGAAAACGCCTTTATCAAGGAGCCAGGAACAGAAAGAAATCTCGACAATGAATGAGGTATAGCTTCAGTTTAAGCAGCTGCACTCGAACTATGATAAAATTATGCGACTGTAGTTAAATTTGTTATCTTCTTCTGGCCTAATTTTCTTTCTTCTTCATGTCTTGGTTGCCCAGGAATCAATATTCGAGGAAAGTAAAGCTTCTAAAGATAGAACAATTCAGCCAAAAAAGAGTACTCCACCTTCTAAGAAGAGGAAATCAGTTCCTGATGAAGAAAGTGACAGAACTAAATTAGTGCATACCGTTGCTGATGATGAAGGCAGTGTGCAAACTCATACAAATAAGATGGGGATGCTCACTGCAGCTCAACCTATTGAACCAGAGTCGGGTGTCAAAATTTTGACTGCTGAATGTTCAGGATCCCAAAAATCATTACTGAGAGGACTTATTGGAGACAACGGCAATGATGAGTTATGCATTTCTAATATATTGCCAGACAACTCTGCCAAGGAGGAACAACCTGTATCTGATGGTCGAGATGTGCCTGGCTCCACTGACAGTAAGAACCAGAACATATCAAGGAATGAGAACCTGGAAGGCAAATCAGCCAAGAGAGAAACAGAGGAGCTTCTTGCAGAAGCTCAACCTACTGAAATAAATACAGCTCCAAATAAGTCAAGCAGAGGTTGGTTTCAGAAATCCTCATGGACTCAATTGGTTAATGACAGTAACAGTTCATTCAGCATCACACAGATCTCTCCAGCTATCGCTTTAAAGAAACCTGAAGTGTTCAAACCCAGTGTGAGAGTGGACATTGCAGATCCCACTGACAACAAGTTCAGCAATTTAGTGAGACAGGATAAAAATGAACCAGATAGATGTGTCTCTTCCGCCATGGTAGATGGAAAGAAAGTGGACACTTCACTGAATATTCCTAATAACCAGCTGACTAGCACGGGCACTAATGAAGGTTCTGTCTCGACAGTCAAGAATAAGTACAATTTTGTCCAAAGGCATACAACTGATTGGAGATGTTACCATAGGTGAAACTTGCACATTCATGAGAAATGCTACTTCAATGAAAGAATGGGCAAAAGCTAAAGCAGCCCTAAGTGGTTCGCAGTCACATAAGAGAAAAAGCAATGCAAACTAGTTTTTTCAATCCTTATAAGTGGGGATATGAGGTGAGATTGGTGAGTGTTTTTTATTTTGGGGAAAATTTAGACTAGGTCTCTTTTCTTTGAGGATAAATTAAATCATTGTCTTGTTTAATGTAATTCTGTTGTTGAAAGAAATTTTACTGAGGAAATGAAAAGTTACTCATGGAACTATATATTTTGCAAGTATTTTCAGGGGAAATTTAGTATACTGGAAACTCTGCTCTTAAGGTCTGGATTGTTATTAAGTGTCACTGTGACTTCCAAGTATTATTAAATCATGATATGATTTTAAAAACCCAGTTATGCATTCTCTGTATATTTTGCATCATCTTAGAGAAATTTCAGATTCTCACCAATGAATTGTAGCAGGCAATTTCATCAAGGGTAGTCAGAAGTAAGGCTTTTATTATCAATATCAATTAGATTCTGGAATGAACTTTATTCATGAGTGATGATTCTAACACACAGCTGACATTCATAGAGACCAGAAATGCTTAGTCATTATAGCAACTTCTGGTGAGGTAGCGCTATTTGATGTTCATGAACAATTGCAATTCCAGTGGAAGCTGCTTTTGTTAATCTTGTCGTAGTCGTTTCTGGCATTTTGGTTGTTCGCATTCAAAAGCAATAGAGGCTTTATTCTTTGATTGGGAGGATGAACTATCACTGTTGGATTCCACTTGTTCAGCTGAAGTATCAGGATGGAGAGATAGGAGGGGAACTTCAGATTCTGGCCTTGAGTTGATGAATGAAGGTAAATCATGGATTGAGAACAAGCTGCTGCCACCTTTTTCACGTTCTTCCATAAGCTTTCTCAAGTACTCACCTTGCTGCTCTATTCGTAATTGAAGAAGTTTTTGAGCCTGCACAAAACCACAAACCACAATAGAACAATATCATCTGTGTTGGGGCAAATGAGATGGAACAGTTTAGAATAATGGAAATATCGACGTGTATCTCTAGAGATGTGCCTGAGTTGTAGTTCCTGGCTTCATGAAGAACTATTCAACCAGTAAACTTGCAAAATTATGGTAAGCACACCTTGAGCTGTTCATGTAGCTGTCTCTGAACTTCAATTTGCAGGTGCAGTGTTTCTACTACTTCCTTCCTGCCACAAAAGGATCGCCTCACGTTGGTGAGTCAATCAATGAGGAGAAATGCAAACTATAGGAAGTTGACCTTTTAATAGGTGCATCAATATCATTGCTGGCTGACAGTTGCTTCTTTCCGACCGAGCTGAGAGTCCTTTTGTCTAAACAGCAAAAGTTTGATGCAGGTAAAGAATAATGTCAAAGTTCACTATCATCAAAATGCAAGAGTTCAATGCTACTTGCTAGAATCAAAAAACAGAACAAAGTCAATATGGAAAGCATTCCAAAAATTCTATAGGAAAAATAAAAAGCCATAATCTCGAAGCAGTTATGGAGTTACTTGACATTGAATCTGCATTCTGTATTACAATTGAGCAGCAACTAGGCTGATTGATAAAGTAAATATGCATATTGCATTAGCATAAATTTCATCTCATAGTGATTATTTACCTTGCTTGATCTCTGGAAAGTTCTTGGCATGTCGATATTTCTGCAAATCACGCCACTCATGCACATCAATGGGTATACATTGCTGAACTTTTGTACAAGTTTGAATAGATAAATTACCTGCAAATGGCTCTTGACATGGTAGATGTTCAAGCCCTCAACATCCATTAGCATTAAAATACCTTTTGGGGTTGCACCTGAGTTCAGAGTAAAGATAGTAAAGTCATACATAGATTGTAATCTGTAACTTTATTGAATAATCATATTTTCGGCTCACTCTCAGGACCACCAAGCTTGTTAACTGCATCTATGAAAAGTTCATGTAGCTCAGTTGTCCATCTAATCCTTTGCTTATGGACAGCTGCAGGCTCCGTATGCCGATGGCTTGGGTGAATGTAGTCATGTACACCAGCAATCGAAGAAAAGTTGTTTCTGTTGCTGTCCACCTCGCTAATTGGGATTGCTAAACATTGTGGTGCTTCAAAGATCTCCTGATTACAATATGTGCTGAAAATTAGCAAATGTTAACATGCTATGTAAAGAAATCAATGCGAACCAATAAATTGCATGAACTCTGAAAAAGTATGAGCAGCATCCACAAGGAAGAATCTATTTTACACAAGATACGTTATGCAAAATTCATATTGTTGGATTACTGTTGTCCACCTCACTTTGATATCATTAAGCAAATCATGTGGAAATACTTTAATAGAGAGGTTCCTACTCACATCAATCGTGGAATTTCCACTATCAACATCATTACTTGCAATGCCAAGCTCTTGAGATAATTGATGCAGTTGCAGTCGCTCTGTTAAACTCAAACCACCCTTCACATATTCCGAACCCTGACACCCTGCAGAACTTTCTCCAGGCATACTAAGCGAGTCCATCAAGTTTCCTGGGCTGTCTTTGTCACTTGTAGTAGTTGCATCTCCGCCAAGAAGTGGTGGATTAAAATTGGGATGATGGAAAGGAAAAGTGCTCTGATGATCACATGCTACTCTATATGGAACCAAAGGTGGGCTTATAAGCTGCTGATTGGTTCCAGAGTCTCTTGAAATTAACGATAAACATAAATTGTTATGGAAAATAGCTTCCCTGGGATTTTGGATATAATACCTGGAAGACATAGGATTTGCAATGAACTTCCAGGGTTGGAAAAGGGATGCTTCGAGGAGGGAATTTGGGGTTTTTGACCGTGACAGTAAAGCAGATAATGATGAGTTTTTGGATAATGAAAATAGGCCTATCGACGACTCATCAGCACTCAAATTATGACCAGGGGAGGTTCCATCATAACTTGCTTCCATCACTCCATTCAGATTTGCGCTCGACTCATCAGCACTCAAATTATGACCAGGGGAGGTTCCATTATAACTCGCTTCCATCACTCCCTTCAGATTTTCACTTTCATTTAAGGAAGCATCGCTATGGATTTCACTTGTCTTCAGATTATCAGGTAGTATTCATAAGCTCTATCAACTATGAAAGAAAATTTTAGGATCAGCAACGCAAACACAGCTATTGAGCAAGAGCGGCTCACGATCGATGTGAGTTTATATAAATGCACTCAAACAACTCATTGTAACAGTACTAAGATCAATATAAAAAGCATAAAACAATCAAGCACAACTAAGAAGCATTGCTACGGAGAACTAAGCTTGATTTCTAGCGAATTGGGAATAAAACTAGAGGAGAAATTATCCAATAGATGGTTGAATATCCAAAATTCCTGAACAGGATTCCTGGCCTGCATATAAATATATCTATCCATTCAGAGACTAATGTCTTGGGTTAGCGCTAGCACTTACATTGCATGCTTTGATTTGTATTCCCACAAAATACAGAGCTGAATACTTGTAAAAGATCAATTAATAGTAATAATGTTTGTTGATCATGCATTGAACAAAGAGAAAGAAAGACTGGTAGGAAGATGAGAGAAGAACCTTCAGATAGCTTGATTCATGGGTTTATTGAATGAATCTACAGCTAAAGTTATCAAACTTTGAGAGTGAATATGTTTCCGGGCAACTCAGTATCCACCTCCCATCTGATCCTACAAGATTAAACACGATGAGGATTCTCTGTCTCTGTCTCTGTCTCTCCTCATTTGTATCAGCTGGCCTCTTGTCTTCTGCCCTCCCGCCATTTACCATCCTACAAAAACAAAGAAAATGCCCGCTCTTTCCATTTATTTGATAATAGCATTTGAGTCCCTACTTTTTATTTATTTCTTCCTTGGAGTCATAATTTATCCTTTTGTGGTAATAAGTCCTTTATTTTTGTTGATGACTAAATTATCCTTTATACTATTAAAGGTGACTACAAATAATAATACAAGAGGCTCTAATTAAAATTCTCTAATTAGCCATCCATAAACTCACTTCAAAACATGGGCTAGATTCTTTTTTTTGTTAATATAGAATAGATTTCTCTTTTTATAAGCAAAAAGAGTAAAATAAAAAAAAAAATTCAGTCTTGAATGCAGATTTTTGGATCGGGCTATAATAGCGAGTATATTTACATATATAAGTTTCTAGTAGATCCCTAACTACAATAATGTAATATTACATATTCAATAAGTAGATATTCATAAAATATGAATGGACAAACATATTATGATCTAGAAAATCATAAAATTGAAGGGCGTTGAATATTATTACCCCTTTTCTCTGCACAAAACAAATGCAACGGACATAGTGATACACTTTTTTTAAATATATGAAATTCTAGTCTAACTCATTCGATAATTGAGTGTTATGTACTAGGTAATATTTTTTAGATAATTAATTTTTTATTTTACATGAAAATTTTTAGTATAGAATTTAATATAAATTTTTTTTATGGTTATAAAATCCACAGTTATGAATGGCTTTATGAATGATTGATTTCCTAATAGATACAAGATCTGCACCTTGAAAACTACGAACAGAAAGAAGCTTCCATACGCAAAAGTTTATACAGTTACTTATGGACCTTATTCTCCTCAATTTTAATGCTCTTAGATGTGCAAGAATTCTCGGGCATCGAGGATACATGTAAACAGAAGTACCTAATTCGGATGACTTTCAATTTCCAAAAGTTCTACTTAAAATGTCAAACCAAACAAATCCTAATGGATTCAACTCAAGAAGAATCTTCAAATTCCACCATGCTCCATAGTTAACGCCTGCAAAAAATCATTACTTCCACTAAAAATATTTGAGTCTAAAGAATTAAGGAAAAATAGAAATCCTGAAAACAGGAATGTATCATAAGAATTTCATCAATACCACATTCAGAAGACAAACGTATGTCAAGTTCGGTCAATCCCCTAATTAGTGAAGTACATAAAAAAAAAAGCTGTCTCTTTCTTGATTATCTCATGTTGGCCAGTACAAGAATTGGAGTAAATACTTGCTAATAATTAATCTTCCAATGTGTGCAAACAAGAACTGAATTGCATAATACAGTTTTAGTTTAACACAGGGTTTCCATTGAAGATAACCCCAACACTGCCACCTTCCTACCTATCCTTCAGTTCCTGCTCAAACTGGAGCAGCTTTTCACGAACAGGCTGCAAAAACAGTTTCAAATCTTGATTGATCTGCAGCTTATCTTCTTTTGAAAGATCTTTGTCTTCACTAAGCTGGACTTGCATCTACAACATCAAAACGGTAACAAAATTATCTACATGTGGCAAGGCCAGTCCTTGTCTCTTCATGCATGCCAACAAAATATTTTCATATGTTCAATTTATGATGTAAAAATTTGACTATGCTATTCATGAATAGTTTTCCAGTCAAATTCAAAGCTAACTTGGAACCCTTTTTAAATTTAGAAAGAGCCCCATGCATTCTATTTAAAATACAATGAGACAATTATCTTTGTATTTTAAACTGATCTCAGAATTTATCAACAAATTTTAGAGGGCCATCTAATCCTCTTCTCCTAATCTACAAACAAAAATGGCACAGACATAATAAGCACAATCCTTTATGAGTTTTACAAGCTAAAATTGAATGAAGAATAAGATGCTAAAATTTAAGGCAGAGTCACCCAAATACATGTCATACACAAAATCTGATCAACTCGTAAGACATTGAGATCTGACATTGTGGATAAAAGAACTTTTCCACATTATGTGATATGTTTCTATTTTACTTCAACACAGTAAAATGGATATACAATTACCTGCAAGTCATCCAGCTCCCCAAATGAGAATTCTGGGATATCTATGTGGCCCTTCAAAATTTTATTCTCGTCTTTGATGATCCACTCTCCTGATTCCATTTACATTTCATTTAAATCAACACAGAACATACAAAATTGAAAAGAGGAAATGAGAACACTACACATGCATGTTTACCTTTAACTTTCAATGTCAATTCATAGGTGTAGCCAACCCGTTTTTTTTTATTTCGAACGGTCACTAAGAAAGCCTGTTCAGTCAACAATCATGCATTCAGTAAACAAAAGATGAAATTAAAGAAAAGTAGTCACCACCAGTCAAAACGGGTGTTAAACATAATTTTAAAAAAAAAAAAAGCTATACAGAACAATAAATTTAAATCATGCCTTCTATAAGGTACTTTGCCTTCCAATAAGGTACTTATCCAACACAACTAAAGAAACCATAAAATTAGCAAATGCAGAGTAACAGGATGATGTTCACGAAAGAGTAAGCAGCAAATTAGCAAATTCGCTTAAAAAGAACTGAAATCATTCAAAGCTTAATGCCTTTCTCCAATGAGGGGAAAAAAATTAAAGAAAGTTCATTTTAAAATTAGATGAAACCACTATCTGACCCAAAATTCTATGACCATGGACTTCTGATCTAACCAAACTTCACTTTGCCACAAAATAAGATCCTGCACTCCTAAATCTTACATTTTTAAAACCAGTTAAGCCACCAAAATAGAAAGAGTGGAAAGAAGTTAATATTTTATGATAAAAACTAAAAAAAAAAAACAAAATCCATTGCAATAAAAAGCATCACAAAGAAGCTGGAAGAATCAGTAATCTTGAAGTATTAACTACATGCTAGAAGAACTCACATCACCAACACAATTTGAAACGTCCGTTATTTCTGCCTTGCCCCGAGTGAACTCCAAGGAGCCCATTGATGTAAGCAACTCCTGTGAAATCAAAAGGCAATAAAGCAAAAAATAAGAAAAAAATTGAAATAACTGACCACACAGATAAAAATACAAAATGAACTACAGCAGTGACACCTGGCCAAGACATATATAAGGTTTAACAATAAGAAAGGAAGTCCTTTGGACCAAAAAGAAAAAAGGAAGTCCAATTGTTGCTTCAATAATTAGAAACAGAAAACGCTTACTAGTTAGTTTACAAACGAACCTTGATTCTATCGCTTGCCCACCTATTAAGGTTTTTCTCCTCCCACGTTCCAGCCTACACAGAATAAAGCCATACAACCACAGATAAGCAACTGATATGTAAATCCTGAAAAAAATCTTAGTTGATAACAACCAACTGGAACTTCAACTGAAGGTTATTGGAAACATTCACCCACATGAAGATTTTCATAGCCTGAATACTACAACTAGTTATGCATAAGACACAACTACACAAGGTCCAGTATTTGACTTACAAAGAACTCGTAAAACTAGTCAGATTAACAAGTAGATTGTTTGAATCTTGTCCACTCTGAAGACCAATACCAACTAGCTTCCTAAGGTTGCAAGAAAAGAATACAACAATGATAATACATATTATATATTTAACACACACATAGAGAATGAGAATGCAGCAAGTCCTACATATATTGCAAAATTGCAAGTTCCTCCACAAACTTTACATGCAAATGGAGGTATATGTGCTTAAAGATGCCCAGACTGTCACACAGAAAAGTCACATAACTTTGTGTCCAAGATGCATCTAAGTACTAACCGTAAAGACACCAGATCCAATAATATTTTAAATATAATTAACATTTCATTTTTGTGTTGCCAAAACCCAAGCCTCATAACTGCTCGAAACAGCCATTAAATCCTGATCATGATTAATAGTCAGATTACTCCCTTCCAATGCTATGAATTTGACACTAACCCTTTGCAGAAAGAATATACTCCAAGTAGATGTCTGCTATGTACATATTCACACAAGATACAAGCAATTGATACACATTTTTTAACCCAAATTAAATCAAACTTCAAGAAAGCTTTACAAAAAGCAAATAAAAGCTGATTTGAAATGTATAACATGGATTAAAACGTTAGAATCCTCAACTTAAAAGACGAAAGACATTACCAATACAAAGATTCACCTGCAGAATATGCAGCTAAATGATACAAAAACTCCACTTTAACAGCCTTCTAGATTGACAAAACATTTTATGTACATTAAACCCTTTTTCCTTATTTTCTCGGAAGAAAAACAATCCAATTTTCATACTGGATCTACCTTAAACAATGGCAATTGTTTACAGAATTAATTATTGATATGCAAATTAATAATAATTAATTATTGGATTATAAATAGTAAAAGTTAAAATAATTAAAAGAAAAAGAAAAAGCGAAAAAGAGTACCCGATTCCAGACGGAACCGAGAGTGGCGGGCTTGGATTGGTCGGAGAGAACATCATCTTGAGATAGCTTTTTCGGAACAGGTAAAGGCGCCGCATCTGGCGTGGCTTCTCTCACCCAGTACGTGTACGACGCTCCTTGCTGTTCCTTCCCGGCCGACACAACTCCTCCGCCGTTCTCCATTTTACACACAAATTTATTCCAATAAAATTTATTTAATTTAGTTTAATTATTATAACGTCAAAAACGACTTTGAACTCCTGATAATTGATGTAATAATTGAAGGCGGCGGCGGAGAGGGTGAAGGACAGCAGAGAAAAATCGGATTGAATGCTCCTTTTTTTCGGGAAGTTTCGCGTAGGTTGCAGAAATTGAAGCAAGCAAAGCGAGAGATATATTAAATTAAGAATCGAGTCTCCGCTTGCATTGACCCGCTTTCTGGGTAGAATAATAACATCCAGATCCCTAAATTTTCACACAATCATAAAATTTCAAAATATATTATTTTAATTTCACATGGATCCTCACTGTACACTTGTATGCTAGTTGTTCCACCCGTAGGGATATGTAGGGAAAGAACAAATTATACCTTTTTGTAGTTATGCAATAAATTAGAACCGTTATGTTATTTAATTTTAATACGTTATTGTTTATTTTTTAACTAATTGTTATTATTAAATTAGTAAATTACGGTTCCGAATGGGAGATTTTCTACACTAATCAAAATTGGGATTCAATTTTCTACAGTAACCGAATTGCGTGTGGCGGGAGGCGGGTGGAGCGGAGCAGTCGACCCATGGGAGGGAGATTGGAGGATCTTCCGGAACCTTGTTTCGGGTAATCTTTTTATGGATTGTGACATTCCGACCCGTAAAAGGTGGGCCCAAAATCCAGGCCTGATTTACGTTTCCTTTTGGATTGGCCTTCCCAACCGGCGCTGCATAATGACCAATTCATGCTAAATACACCCGAGACTAATTTTTTTTAATTTTTTCTTTTAACTATTGATTTCGTGGATGATAATGTCGAATTAGTACGTTCTTACTTGTTAAAGTCGTCGTGTGGTCAATGGAAGTAAATTTCAACTTTAATGAAATACCAATTGGGTATAGTGTTCCCAACTTTATTCAATTGGGTAAGTGTTTCCAGGAGGGGTTTATAATGAAAGATAAACAAACGTTAGTGGTCTCAAATCGTAGAAAACCTATGAAAAAGGGTGAAAATGTAAATAACTAATTACTGATTGTCTTAATTAATAACAATTTCTTTTATTTTTCTAGATTTAAGATTTGTCTCATTATTTATTGTAATTAATCTTTGTAGCATATATATATATATATATATATATGATGCTATAATCTCTCTTTTTATGACATGAAATCTTGTGTTTTCTTTTAATATTATATACATGTACAACCTACTAATATTATATAAAAAATTTAATGAAAATTTATGATGAAATCGTATATACCATTGTTCAAATATTTTCATTCAATTTAAGTGATATCTTACTTTTATGTGTAAAAAAAAATTATCTATATTGAAATACAATAGACCTCACAAATATGATAGTTATTATTTTTCATAATTAAAAAATAGGCCTTAGGCTAGACCACTGGCTTTGCCCGAGTGGCGAAATCTTATGTTTTTGCTTTTAAAAAAAAAAATACAATTTGTGGAGTATGCGGAGCAGTGGACTTGATTTCACTTATGATGACACCAATGTTTGGAGACCAGTTTAACTAATAACCAAAAAAAGCGACAAAACTTATAATTTAAAACTCCCGTAATCACAGCAGATAACATATTTCATGAGAGATCAGATACGCTTGATAATGGAAATATATATTTCAGGACATATTTTTAATATTGGGTACTAAAAATATATTATCATTGTTGACCCAAAATTTTTTTATATCTAACCACAGTCCCCCTGTTTTTTGAAAATTATTTCTAAAAGAAAATAAATGGAAATAAGGTTAGTTTCCTAATGAAAATCTTCCAAACATAAGTTAAGAGAAGATCTTTCATGAATTTAACAAATGTAAAAAAAAAAATAAGTAATTAGATTTTCATATCAATTTTTTTTATTTGATTCTTTAAGGTAATATTTGAATTTCTCTTGAAAATTATTTAAGAGCTTTTATGATAGAACAACGGATAATTATTAATTTGATTTTCTCCCTAATTACTTTTTTGTCTCTTATATTCCTTTACAACACCTGATATTTATATAAGTCGCTGTCTGGTAAATCTTCGGCAACAATGATAAATTTCAAAAGTAAAATAATTGATATTTTTTAAATAAAAATAATTCGTATTAGTTTATATACAATAATTTCATAAAGTAATTATTAGGGAGAATACTCGTTACTTCCTATTTTTGAGATTATACTTTATTATCTTTTTAATATTATATTTTTTTTATTTTATCTTTCAATTTATTTAGTTTATAAAATAATAAAATAAAAAATATTAAAAATTTAAATTTAAATTTAAAAAATATTAAAATATTAAAAAAATAAAAATAATGATGTATTAATTTAAAAAGTAGAATTTAAAAAAGATAATAAAATATTAAAAAATATAAAAATAATGACGCATCAATTTAAAAACTAGAAGTAACAGACATTCTCGTTAATTATTACCGACTTTTATAATAGTGAAAATATTTTAAGTAATAAATAAGGAATAAGCTATTGATCTCACTAAATAACTAAATTAATCTTACAATTGATATAGTAACGCCTCACATAAAAACATAATTTATTAATTTGTAGTAATATTTAGTTCATAGATTAGGACATAATTTGTCCATTTTACTAAAGAAATCCAGGAAAATATGAGTACAGAACTTGACAATTAAGTAAAAATTTTTGTGAGGTGACTGAAAGATATATTTTATACAAATAAAAAATTATATATCTATATTTGTAGAACAAAAAAGAATAAGGACTGTAATGTTATTATCTAAATATATTATAAAACCGAAATGGAAACGCAGGAGGTGATTTATGGTTGGTTGATTCTGGTTGCAGGCCCTTTTAACTAACACCTCATAATCATTAACAGAATATTGATTTTCTCCACAGTATGTGGCTAAAAGAAATAATGTTTATTCTTTGACTACTTTCTCTAATGATTATGACTCAATCTACTGTTAAAAAATTTTATCAAATAAATAACAGAAAATTAAGGTAGAAGAATTAAAAAAATTTATATTAATATACAATTTTAATAAAAATAAAAATAAAAAATGAAAAAGATATCTCTTAATACTTTTAAAATGTTTTTGCTGTAAGTTTTTTTTTCATCAATGATTTTCAAACCAATCCTTTACTATTAGCTAGAAAAAGAAGAATGGATTTCTATTTTAATAGAACGGTGATCTTGAAAAAAATTAGTTTTTTTTGTAGTATACATTAAAAAAGAAAACTCTTTTTTTTTTTATTGCTACCGAATTTCCACCTTTTTTTTTATATCACTTCTATTTTAACTAAAACAATTTTAATTATAATAGAATTAAAGTAATTTAATTAATTAATAACACTTATTAATTAATTAAATATATAAAATAATCCTAATAGGCGTAGTATTTAAATTAAAACAATTTTAATTTAAATCAAATTAATTAATTAATAACATTTATTAATTAATTGAATTTTGTAAAACAAGTTCTAGTAGAAGAAAATTCTAATTAATTCAAAATTAATATTTAAAAGAAATGATGAGGAGGATAAATATTTCTATGAGAATTTATCTATTTAATTTTTTAAATTAAATTATTTGTATATTAATAAAAGATATTTATTTAAAAATATCTTACTAATTATATCTTTATCCTTAAATTTCATTAATTTTTCATTTAACAGTTAATTTATAAACTAATTATAAATTGAACGCTCAAACTATTCAATTTTAAGATTAACACTTAAGGGAACTATTTTTCTGACCTCTAATAGGAAGGAATGAATTTAATATCTGTATGTCATATTCTCAACTCTCAACTCTTTATCTTATTAAATCTCTAAAATACGAGTGTTGATCTTGTATTAGAACAAATCTCAACAAGTAACTCAAAAGATTTAATAATATAAACATAAGTTTATGACTATTCAGAATTAAGATTGATCTATATATGATTATCTATTGACATTATTTGAATTCTCAGTTAGTAACGAAATTCATATGAGAATTCAAATTATATATGGTCCAGTCTTATATAATCATATTATATAAAGTGCCTCCACCATAATGTTATTACATTGACAGTCCGGATAAAACTATCACATTCTTAATGTTAGTGGACTGCAACCCAATTTTAATTAATTTAATACGAACTATTTCAGTTTATTATCCATAATCTTAATACTCTTGTATATATAACACTTATATATACTAAGATTATAGATACATAAATAAATTAACATTTTTCTGATATTAAATATAAATATAATTAAGTATAAAGAAATGTTAATTTTATTTATTTCAATAATGTACAAGTCACATGCTTTTAGAGCACTATCCCTAACATCTACCTCCACGGTACAAGTTGTAGCGGCAGAAGCAGCAATGTGCCAAGTATTTATCATACTCACTTCACTCCTCACGCTTTGCGGTGAAGCCAGTCTGCTTGGCGTATTAACTTCTGAGAGGTATTCTTATGCTCTATGATATTTTAATGTTCTTGTTTTTGATTAAATAGAGATTTTGATCAACTGGGTTGCTTGTATTTTGAGAACAAAAGAGAATGAATGATAAGTTGTGAGATAATGATTGTCCTTCTTCTCAGATTATGAGCAATTCTTGTGAAGCAACTAAAGTACTGGTTTCTTTGATCTGGGTATGAAATATGACTATGATATATTGTGATTATGTTCTGAATTTACTTGGTACGGGATATAAGTAGGTAAAATTTCTTATGAAAATTTCTGAAAGTGCTTTCCCCAGAAGTAGCTTTGCAGAAAACATAAAACGAAAGCTACTTTCAAGTGCTTTGAACAAGTTTTGACTTTTCGTTGGATTGATATATATTTGTTTCCAGTCATGGTTTTTTTTTAGTCTCTTGAAACCTAAACAATCTTCAGGTGGGTTTTTTTTTTGACTAATTCTTTTTTTTTTTCGTTTTTAAAATTGATAGTTATGAAACATGAGAACTTTATAAGCATAAAACAAATATTGACTTCAAAATTATGCCACTTACGACCATTTTTTTTTTCTCACTTCTTAGAGTCGTCGTGTGGTCAATAGAAGTAAATTTCAACTTTAATGAAATACCAATTGGGTGTAGTGTTCCCAACTTTACTCAATTGGGTAGTGTTCCTAGAAGGGGTTATAATGAAAGAAAGACAAACATTAGTGGTCTAAAATCATAGAACACCTAAGAAAAAGGGTGAAACTATAAATAATTAATAGATTTAAAATCTGTCTCATTGTTTATTATAATTAATCTTTACAGTATATATATATATATATATAAATATGTAAATATGTTGTTATAATCTCTCGTTTTATGATTTGAAATCTTATAATTTTTTAAAATATTATATACATATACAACTTATTAATATTATATAAAAAATTTATCAAAAATTTACGATGGAATAACGTATAATAATGCTCAAATATTTTTACTCAATTGAATAACATCTTATTTTCACGCGTGAAAGACAATCTATTTACACTTAAATACTATAAACTCTGTGTATATGATGGGTATCATTTTTATAATTAAAAAATAAGTTTTGTTGGCTAGACTCGAAGGCTGACCACTCGGACTTTGCCCGAGTAGTGAAATCTTATTTTTTTGCTTTAAAAAAAAAAAACCCAATTTGTGGGGCATGTGAAGCAGTAGACTTGATTTCATTGATGGTGATGCCAAAGCTTGGAGACCAGTTTAACTAGTAACCAGAGAAAGCGACAAAACTTGTAATCTGCAGCTCCCGCAATCACAGCAAATGACATATTTCACGGGAGATATATATATTTCATGACATATTTTTACTATTGGGTAGTAAACATATATTATCATTGTTGACCCAAAATTTTTTAATATCTTACCACAGTCCCTCTTTTTTCCAAAAATTATCTCTAAAAGAAAATAAATCGAAATAAGGTCGGTTTCTTGCCGAAAAAAAACCTTCCATACATAAGTTAGAAAAGATCCTTTACGAATTTAAGAAATTTAAAAAATTAATAAGACTTAATTTTGATATAATCTTGATTAAGTAATTAGATTTTCATATCAAATTTTTTTATTGTCTCTTTTTTTTTATTTGATTCTTTAAAATAATATTTGAATTTCTCTTAAAATTTATTTAAGAGCTTTTAGGATAGAATCAAAGATAATTTTTAATGTAATTTTCTCACTAATTACTTTTCTGTCCCTTATATTTCTTTACAACACTTGATATCTATATAAGTGCCCGTTTGGTTTGACTTTTTCATTGGTTAAAAAGGTTTTTTTAATGATAAAAACCCTTTTTAAATTTTTTAATGTCGTTTGATTGACAATGAAAAAGAGTTTTTGAAAAGTAAAAAAACTATTTTCTTTCTATTGGAAGAAGTCCAAAATTTGGACTTTTAGCAGTAGAGCTTTTTCAGCTTTTTTAAAAGGTAAAATTGTCTAAAATACCCTTATTTTATTTTAAAAATTTTACGTTATTTCTTTAAAATAAAATATTAAAAATTTATCTATTAAAGTAATTATTCAAATTTTCTCAAAAGTCATTTGTAACGATTAAACGATTAATAAATTTTTATTAAAAACTCTACTCATAGAAGTTTTATGAGTAAAAGCTCTACTTTAAAAAACTTTATTTAAAAAGTTATAACAAACGCACACTAAGTCAATGTCGTAATCTTCGGCAATAATGACAAATTTGAAAAGTAAAATAATTGGTATCTTTTTAACTAAAAATAATTAGTATTAGTTTACATACAACAATTTCGGAAAGTAATTATTACCAAATCTTGTGCACTACTGGAGTCAACTAGTAGCAGTTGTGGCAATAGGACTTTGATAAATTCGAATCACAAATAAAAATATTATTTATTTTGATTTATCAAATAAGTTCCCAACTTTTATGAAATAACCAAATTACGCTTATTGTAATAGTATTTTTCAAATAATGTTGAAAATATTTTAAGTAATAAATAAGGAATAAGATATTGATCTCACTAAATAACTAAATTAATCTTACAAATTGATATAGTAGCTCATCACATAAGAACATAATTTATTAATTTTTACTAATATTTATTTCATAGATTAGGACATAATTTGTCCATTTTATTAAAGAAATCCAGGAAAATATGAGTTCAGAACTTGACAATTAAGTAAAAAAATTTTGTGAGGTGACTGAAAGATACATTTTATAAAAAAAAAAAAAATTATATATCTATATTTGTAAAACAAAAAAGAATAGGGACTGTAATGTTATTATCTAAATATATTATAAAACCGAAATGGAAACGCAGGAGGTGATTTATGGTTGGTTGATTCTGGTTGCAGGCCCTTTTAACTAACACCTCCTAATCATTAACTAATAGAATATTCATTCTCTCTATAGCATGTGGCTAAAAGAAATAATGTTCAATTATTATTTGACTACTTTCTCTAATGCTTACAACGCTATCTGCCTCCACGGTACAAGTTGTAGCAGCAGAAGCAGCAGCGGCCGCCAAGTATTTATCATACTCACTTCACTCCCCACGCTTTGCGGTGAAGCCAGTCTGCTTGGCGTATTAACTTCTGAGAGGTATTCTTATGCTCTATGATATTTTAATGTTCTTGTTTTTGATTAAATAGAGATTTTGATCAACTGGGTTGCTTGTATTTTGAGAACAAAAGAGAATGAATGATAAGTTGTGAGATAATGATTGTCCTTCTTCTCAGATTATGAGCAATTCTTGTGAAGCAACTAAAGTACTGGTTTCTTTGATCTGGGTATGAAATATGACTATGATATATTGTGATTATGTTCTGAATTTACTTGGTACGGGATATAAGTAGGTAAAATTTCTTATGAAAATTTCTGAAAGTGCTTTCCCCAGAAGTAGCTTTGCAGAAAACATAAAACGAAAGCTACTTTCAAGTGCTTTGAACAAGTTTTGACTTTTCGTTGGATTGATATATATTTGTTTCCAGTCATGGTTTTTTTTAGTCTCTTGAAACCTAAACAATCTTCAGGTGGGTTTTTTTTTTGACTAATTCTTTATTTTTTTCGTTTTTAAAATTGATAGTTATGAAACATGAGAACTTTATAAGCATAAAACAAATATTGACTTCAAAATTATGCCACTTACGACCATTTTTTTTTTCTCACTTCTTAGAGTCGTCGTGTGGTCAATAGAAGTAAATTTCAACTTTAATGAAATACCAATTGGGTGTAGTGTTCCCAACTTTACTCAATTGGGTAGTGTTCCTAGAAGGGGTTATAATGAAAGAAAGACAAACATTAGTGGTCTAAAATCATAGAACACCTAAGAAAAAGGGTGAAACTATAAATAATTAATAGATTTAAAATCTGTCTCATTGTTTATTATAATTAATCTTTGCAGTGTATATATATATATATATAAATATGTAAATATGTTGTTATAATCTCTCGTTTTATGATTTGAAATCTTATAATTTTTTAAAATATTATATACATATACAACTTATTAATATTATATAAAAAATTTATCAAAAATTTACGATGGAATCACATATAATACTGCTCAAATATTTTTACTCAATTTGAATAACATCTTATTGTCACGCGTGAAAGACAATCTATTTACACTTAAATACTATAAACTCTGTGTATATGATGGGTATCATTTTTATAATTAAAAAATAAGTTTTGTTGGCTAGACTCGAAGGCTGGACCACTCGGACTTTGCCCGAGTAGTGAAATCTTATTTTTTTGCTTTAAAAAAAAAAAAACCCAATTTGTGGGGCATGCGAAGCAGTAGACTTGATTTCATTGATGGTGATGCCAAAGCTTGGAGACCAGTTTAACTAGTAACCAGAGAAAGCGACAAAACTTGTAATCTGCAGCTCCCGCAATCACAGCAAATGACATATTTCACGGGAGATATATATATTTCATGACATATTTTTACTATTGGGTAGTAAACATATATTATCATTGTTGACCCAAAATTTTTTAATATCTTACCACAGTCCCTCTTTTTTCCAAAAATTATCTCTAAAAGAAAATAAATCGAAATAAGGTCGGTTTCTTGCCGAAAAACCTTCCATACATAAGTTAGAAAAGATCCTTTACGAATTTAAGAAATTTAAAAAATTAATAAGACTTAATTTTGATATAATCTTGATTAAGTAATTAGATTTTCATATCAAATTTTTTTATTGTCTCTTTTTTTTATTTGATTCTTTAAAATAATATTTGAATTTCTCTTAAAATTTATTTAAGAGCTTTTAGGATAGAATCAAAGATAATTTTTAATGTAATTTTCTCACTAATTACTTTTCTGTCCCTTATATTTCTTTACAACACCTGATATCTATATAAGTGCCCGTTTGGTTTGACTTTTTCATTGGTTAAAAGGGTTTTTTTAATGATAAAAACCCTTTTCAAATTTTTTAATGTCGTTTGGTTGACAATGAAAAAGAGTTTTTGGAAATTAAAAAAACTATTTTCTTTCTATTGGAAGAAGTCCAAAATTTGGACTTTTAGCAGTAGAGCTTTTTCAGCTTTTTTAAAAGGTAAAATTGTCTAAAATACCCTTATTTTATTTTAAAAATTTTACGTTATTTCTTTAAAATAAAATATTAAAAATTTATTTATTAAAGTAATTATTCAAATTTTCTCAAAAGTCATTTGTAACGATTAAACGATTAATAAATTTTTATTAAAAACTCTACTTATAAAAGTTTTATGAGTAAAAGCTCTAATTTAAAAAACTTTATTTAAAAAGTTATAACAAACGGACCCTAAGTCAATGTTAGGTAATCTTCGGCAACAATGACAAATTTGAAAAGTAAAATAATTGGTATCTTTTTAACTAAAAATAATTAGTATTAGTTTACATACAACAATTTCGGAAAGTAATTATTACCAAATCTTGTGCACTACTGGAGTCAACCAGTAGCAGTTGTGGCAATAGGACTTTGATAAATTCGAATCACAAATAAAAAAATATTATTTATTTTGATTTATCAAATAAGTTCCCAACTTTTATGAAATAACCAAATTACGCTTATTGTAATAGTATTTTTCAAATAATGTTGAAAATATTTGAAGTAATAAATAAGGAATAAGATATTGATCTCACTAAATAACTAAATTAATCTTACAAATTGATATAGTAGCTCATCACATAAGAACATAATTTATTAATTTTTACTAATATTTATTTCATAGATTAGGACATAATTTGTCCATTTTATTAAAGAAATCCAGGAAAATATGAGTTCAGAACTTGACAATTAAGTAAAAAAATTTTGTGAGGTGACTGAAAGATACATTTTATAAAAATAAAAAATTATATATCTATATTTGTAAAACAAAAAAGAATAGGGACTGTAATGTTATTATCTAAATATATTATAAAACCGAAATGGAAACGCAGGAGGTGATTTATGGTTGGTTGATTCTGGTTGCAGGCCCTTTTAACTAACACCTCCTAATCATTAACTAATAGAATATTCATTCTCTCTATAGCATGTGGCTAAAAGAAATAATGTTCAATTATTATTTGACTACTTTCTCTAATGCTTACAACGCTATCTGCCTCCACGGTACAAGTTGTAGCAGCAGAAGCAGCAGCGGCCGCCAAGTATTTATCATACTCACTTCACTCCCCACGCTTTGCGGTGAAGCCAGTCTGCTTGGCGTATTAACTTCTGAGAGGTATTCTTATGCTCTATGATATTTTAATGTTCTTGTTTTTGATTAAATAGAGATTTTGATCAACTGGGTTGCTTGTATTTTGAGAACAAAGGAGAATGAATGATAAGTTGTGAGATAATGATTGTCCTTCTTCTCAGATTATGAGCAATTCTTATGAAGCAACTACAGAACTGATTTCTTTGATCTGGGTATGAAATATGAATGTGATATATTATGATTATGTTCTGAATTTACTTGGTACGGGATATAAGTAGGTAAAATTTCTTATGAAAATTTCTGGAAGTGCTTTCCCCAGAAGTAGCTTTGCAGAAAACATAAAAGGATAGCTACTTTCTAGTGCTTTGAACAAGTTTTGACTTTTCATTAGATTGGTATAATACTGGTTTCCAGTTATGGTTTTTTTAGTCTCCTGAAATCTAAACAATCCTCAGGTGGGTTTTTTGACTAATTCTTTATTTTTTCTTTTTTAAAATTGATAGTTATGAAAGACGAGAACTTTATAAGCATAAATCAAATATTGACTTCAAAATCATGCCACTTACGACCATTTTTTTTTCCTCTTTTGTTGTTTGTAAGCGGCAACTTGATTTTTTTTTAATCTAGGCACCCTGTAATTTGGAAACTTTCATTAACTTGTCTAAAAGAAATGTTTCTTTAAATAACACAAACTAAAGGAACAAAATTAAATTGATTTGACCAAGCCAAATAAGTATATGTATTAGATGCTATTTTGTTAGGTTTATTTGACATGTTGATATTTGTGTATCTAGATAATCTCTTTTACCGAGTGTATCATGTAATGGAATAAGAATCGTAAAGAAGATGTATTTGACGGTCTTCTAATGGTTGTAGAAGTGAAAATCATGGTCTAAGTTTTCTGAACAGTCTTTTACTGAATATGTTTAAGATTAGAAACTATGATTTTGTTTCAATTTGGTGCCCTAGATGGAAGACGGGAAGCCCTATGTATACGCTGGATGAAGCACTTTCTATCACGGGTTTTGGGAAGTACCAAGGTCTTGTGCTTGCATATGCTGGACTTGGTTGGGTTTCAGAAGCAATGGAGATTATGATTCTCTCTTTCGTAGGACCAGCAGTCAAGTCAAAGTGGAGCCTCTCCTCCAGTGAAGAGAGCCTGCTAACGACCGTTGTTTTTGCCGGTATGCTGCTTGGAGCTTATTCATGGGGCCTTATATCTGATAATTATGGAAGAAGGTAGGCTATTTCATGTCTCTCAGTCTTTCTATTTTTGTTTTAATCTGTTAATTACTTAAGATGATTTACTTGCTTCTTTGAAAGTTAGACATCTAATGTTGTTTAATATATGTAATAGGATTTGTGTGTTATCTTCATGGTTCACCATGAACATAACACAGCATTATATTCTTTGGTGTAACTGGATTTCGAAATTCTTTCATCCTAGATCTTCGCTTGCCCAACGGAAGCTCTTTGTTGTCATCATTTCATTCGTTTCTTCTACTTCTGGAAAATTACTTCTATGCGCATAATTTAAATATTTAATGGGAATTTCATCATCTATTCATTGGCATTGCTTATTATAAAGTGCAAACCATTTTCAGTTGCTCCTATATGTTAAATGATAAGCCATTCTTCTGAAGAATTTATTTATCAATGCAATGTCTTTGGTTAAAACTTGACATTTCTATTTGGCATCTCTATTTGTATACTCCTCTAATATATTGTATACTTGCCATGATGACATTATATTTACTTTATCTGGTTTTTTTTAACTGCCTACTCTGTTTGCCCTTTCCAGGAAGAGTTTTCTAAGCATAGCAACTGTAACTAGTGGAGCTGGATTGTTAAGTGCTTTCTCTCCAAATTATATATCATTGGTGGTATCTCGTTGTTTGGTTGGCTTCGGTTTGGGCGGGGGGCCTGTATTCTTATCCTACTTTCTAGAGTTTGTTCCTGTCTCATATAGAGGCACATGGATGGTAGTTTTCTCAACCTTCTGGACTGCTGGCACAATTTTTGAGGCTTCACTTGCCTGGGTAAATTTCATTTCCCGACTTCTGCAGTAATATCCAAATCACTTTTTGTCGATACTCCTTTCACCTTTCAAAAAAGTTCCCCTTTTCCATTGTGAAGTGTTAATCATTTAGTGCAGGGGGAGACAAGAAAGAAACGGTAAGAGAGAAAGCAGGGGGATAGAAAATAATTGGAAACTGGAGAGAAATAGAAAAAATTGTAGAGAAAAAAAGATTTCGTTATATCAATAATCGCTAGAAAGATAAGACCCTAATTGTAGTAGTCAAAATTTAAAGAAAATAGGAAGCAACCTTCTCGGGAAAAGTAATCTACTACTTATTAACAAGTTTGCAAAATGAAAATAGCTCTGAAATGAAATAATACCAAAATTTCCAAAGCTTGTTAACTTAATGCTTGAAGCTCAAGCATCTTTCACGATAGAAAAAGCTGAGCTTGCAATTTTCATAATACTTTCGTGATAAAGAATTTTATACATTGGTAAGCTACCTCAACTGGTTTGTAATATCAAACTCTGTTGTCAAGTAAAATGACTACTGGTTACAATCATATCACTGCACCCAAATTGCAAAAGGTTTCGGTGTCATTCCTTCAAAAACTTTAGAATTAAGAGAAAGACAATTATTATCTTCACATGATGATCAAAACCACATGAACATCAACTGCCATTGCCGCTGCATCCTTAAAGGCCTGATTTCTTGCGTGGTTTCAATCATCATGTGAAGATAAAATTATCTTTGTGTAAATAAGATATTTGCCATTTGATACTCTGATTGTCTAGTGTAATTGACTGAAGAAATTGAACAAAATTAGAAAAGTGACTTCGGCTTTAGGTAGTTTCCCAAGTATAGCAGTTTTCTTCTTAAATGATAACTTATATTGGTTACTGAAGGCTTTGACCATATAAAATTTCCCATTTATGTCATTTGCAGATCGTTATGACCAAACTGAACTGGAGATGGCTACTTGCACTGTCCTCTATACCATCATTTGCGCTGCTTCTCTTTTATGTTGTTGCACCTGAGTCACCTCGGTATTTATGCACGAAAGGTAGAACAATTGAGGCCCATAGAATTATTGAGCAGATGGCTGCTGTCAACGGAACCAAACTCCCAACTGGCATGCTTGTTTCCGATAGAACTGTGAGACAAAATGAAGAATCAACTTCATTGCAAGATAGACATCCACTCTCAATGACAATGACAAAGAAGATGACCAGGAAGTTGAAGTCTGGATTCTCATCATTTTTTATGCTTTTCTCATCGAAATTGATTCGGACGACTCTTCTACTATGGGTATTATTCTTTGCAAGTGCATTCTCATATTACGGTGTTGTGTTATTGACTTCCAAGCTAAGCAATGGGGAAAATAAATGTGGCACAAGAGTTCTGCATCCAGATAAAAATAAGGACAGTAGCCTCTATATAAATGTGTTTATCACTAGTTTCGCAGGTACTGCTTGTCTTCTGTTGATCTTTGTGCACCTTATTTCGACAATATATTCTGTTATTTTAACTATTCCTTTTTATTTTCAAAACGGAGGCATAATTTGCTTACATTTGCCTTAACCTTATTTCACAGAGCTTCCAGGGCTTCTCTTGTCAGCGATAATTGTGGACAAAATCGGGCGCAAGCTCTCCATGACCATTATGTTTGTCTTAAGTTGCATTTTCCTTCTGCCACTGCTCTTCCATCAGGCTGCAATCGTAACTACAGTGTTACTGTTTGGAGCTCGCATGTGCGCCACAGGAACCATAACTGTTGGCACCATATATGCCCCGGAGGTAATCACACAGGACTTCTCATACCTGTTGAAAATTTTTCATACCAAGCAGAGGTTGATTTCTTGATACATTAGTTACCATTTTTGTTCGCTTCGATTCCTTTGAACTTATGAAACAAATTTTGATGTGCTTTCCATTGACTTTCTGCATAGTTATATCCTACCACCATGAGAACGACTGGTGCTGGAGTTGCGAGTGCTGTGGGAAGAATCGGTGGCATGATATGCCCTCTTGTAGCAGTTGGCCTTGTCACCAGCTGTCACCAAACGATTGCTGTCATACTCTTCGAGGTTGTATTAGGTCTTGCAATAGCCTCGACTCTGCTCTTCCCTTTCGAGACCAAGGGACGCGAGTTGAAAGACACTGTGGATGCAACTGATTCGCCATAAATCATAGTAAGGTTGTTGCTCAGTTGCTTCTACTCCTTCCCACTTGAAAAAGAACATCGATGCTTCTACAAACTTTCTTTGTTCATAGTAAATGCTTGTGTTATGTATACAAAGTAAATGCTTGTGTTATGCATACAAAGGAAATGCAATGAAATATAAATAAATGTTAAAGCTGATCAACTTTCCTACTGTATTTAAACAAGCCATTAGCCATTAGAATGATAATTCTCAGAGGGAAGTAAAGATTTAAATCGTTTGTGTTTCGAGAATTTTTTTTAAATATTACGTAATTATATGTATAATTTAACGATATTTAGTCATATATTTACGAAAGTAAAAAACCGGTGTAATTCCAACTTTTTTTTTTTAAGTTTATACTTAATTTAAGCAAAATTTTCTATTATTCAAAAAATTTAATTCAACGCAATTCTTCGCTCAAATTTTTTATTTAGTTGAAATTATTAAAATATTATTTAATTTAATTTTTATATAATTATTATTAGTATCATGGAATTTTCTGGTGGACCTGAAATAATTAATGGTGTCGCATTCAAGTTACGCAACTAGTTAATTCAACTGTCACTGTGACTGTCACAGTCCCACATTATCGCC
Organism: Azadirachta indica; assembly: GCA_022749755.1. Classification (NCBI taxonomy): domain Eukaryota; kingdom Viridiplantae; phylum Streptophyta; class Magnoliopsida; order Sapindales; family Meliaceae; genus Azadirachta; species Azadirachta indica. The sequence continues at coordinate 1,073,923 of CM040446.1, read as the reverse complement.
CCCTGTTTGCGCTGCTAATCATATTACAATCATAACAAATTTTCATTGACCTTTTACGGAAATAAATAAATAAATAAATAAAATCTCACGAGAAAAAATTAATTTTTATAATGTATGTGACACGTGTTATAATCTGATTGGATAATTTTTTAATTTATTTTAAATATATTTATTTTCTAAAAAAATTGTTTTTTTTTTCTCCTAACATTTACTCTAATAGGTAAATATTTTATTATATTTAAGAAAATAAATAGTTATGATGTTTAAATAAACAGGTAAATATTTTAAACTTTTATTTTTATCGATTAGTTTATTATCATTTGTATTTCTCATCTTTTATATAATAATATTTTAATATATATTTTATTTTAATATAACACTTTATTCTCTATTTTAATATTTTTTATAATATAATTTTTTTAAATATAATAATTTAGTTTATATTTAATATTTTAAGTATATTATAAAAAAAATTAAATATGTATTAAATTATTATATTTAAAAATATTATATTAAAAAATTATTAATATAAAAAATAAAGTATTATATAAAAATAAAAAATATATTATAATATTATATATATAAAAAATAATAAATATAAATAATAATAAATTAATAGATAAACTAACGAAAATAAAAAGAAAAATATCTACCTTCAAACGTCAGAAAAAAAATTTATCTTTTTCGAAATATCACGAGCATATTTAGCTATTAAGCTCAACGTACGAGTAAAAAATTGTCAATTTCCTTATTTTCCAAAAGAAGTGAAGAGAAGAAGGGCAGGTGACCCACGAAAATGTAGATATTTATTGAAGTGGAAAAAGTATTGGAAATGGCGGGAGCGGGAGGGGATGAGAGAGAAAGGACAGCCTTTAATTGATTTGACAGTTCAGTTGTCGAGTTTCTCGACGCTTAGAGTAACCTAACGCCATTGGTCTTTCGCTTAACAAGATTTGTCTCCTTCGTATCATTCGAGCTTCAATCCGAATCGCAATTTCATTTATCTGCATATTTTTTTTTTTAAAATAAAAGGCACTTTCTTTTTTCTTTTTCTCTTGATTTTATTAATTTTATTTTATTTCATTTTTTCTGAAAGAGCTGTTGTTTGTGTCAATGCATGCGACCTAATTGATGCGATTGTCGTCTTCATTTCTAAATTTAGACGAAAGTTTATGCTGAGACTTTAAATTAATTTGAAATTGTGAAAATAGATAAAAATATTAATATAAATTATTGTTATATAAGAACATATTATAAATCGCAGGAAAGAATTATGATGTTTCAATTAAAAAAAAAAATTATGGAAGTTTTCTGAGAAGAACGTGTAAAAATTATCAATTATCTGATTTGCAGTTTGACTGTTGTATATAATGATGCTATATGGGTTGTTTATAATGTGTTATACTTTTTCAGTAAGATGAGATCAACTTTCATTATTATTCTTAGTTTCTTCTTCTTTTGGTTGTTTAGATGCAGGATCATAGCCCTGTATACACCGTAGATGAGGCCCTTGCTTCTGTGGGGTTTGGCAAATATCAAGTTGTTGTGCTTGCTTATGCTGGACTTGGTTGGGTTGCAGAAGCAATGGAGGTTATGATACTTTCCTTTGTAGGACCAGTTGTGAAGTCTGAGTGGAATCTCTCCTCGACTGAAGAGAGCCTTATAACACTGTTGTTTTTGCTGGATTAGTTGTTGGGGCGTATGCTTGGGGGATCGTATCAGATGTCCATGGAAGAAGGCATTCCTCTTTCCGCTCTTTGTTTCCATCATTTTCTAACATATCTAGGAGGCATCCTGTACTGAAAGTCTTCTATTACTGGAATACAAGCGAATGATACAATCCTTTTATTCTTCTGCATCCAGAAAATTAATTTTACCTGCTTAAGCTTGTTTCCAAGTAGTAAACAACTTTTACACGTTATGTTTCGAGTATTGTTAAAGGTTAGCTATCTTGTTAGTTATCTGGGTTCTGTTTTGCAAAATACAGAAAGGTAGGAATTACTTTGTTTGAAGTTCTTATATAATTGAGGTCAGTTTTCATATCAGCATGAGTGATGACTTTTTTCAAATTTTTATAACATTTTTAATTAATTTCATGATTTTTATTTGTGTTTTGACAAGCTCAACTTGAAAAAAATTTTTTTTTTTTTAACTGCATCATTTTTATGGTCAAAAAGTTTAGCTGCTATGTTAGTGTGAACTTAACTGACATTGGCATAAAATTTTTAAATTCATGAAGTGATTTATGTATTTATTTATTTTGGTCTTTGAAATTCAAATGAGATGCTGAAACTCTGAAATTAGAGCAAATAAGGTTAGCACAATTGTGCAAGCCTTCTAAATATTCATACAAACACATGACCCGGTTTTATATGTCTGGTCTCATTCTGATTTATGCATTAAAAGTTTTCCTTTGGTATGTATCTCGGCAAACTTTAAGTTAGGCTATCTGCTGATAGTTTCAATACTTATGAAAATGTAAGTACACATGCAAAAATGTTACATGTTGACCCTATAGTACAACATAAGGTATTTTCTTAAGTCTTTCCTTTATTTGAAATGGAAATTTTAACTTACTATTTGACTATTAGGAAATCTTTGTATAAGTTTTGTTTTTCATGCTTTTCATCATACAGTCAAACTTCTTTCTCATTTTCTTGTTTTAAATGTCATTTTCAGAATGGGCTTTCTGGGAGAGGCACTGGTAACTGCTGGAGCTGGGTTATTAAGTTCTTTTTCTCCAAATTATATAACGTTGGTAACTGTTCGTTGTTTGGTTGGTGTTGGCCTAGGCAGTGGGCATGTGTTCTTATCCTGGTTTCTGGAGTTTGTTCCTGCTTCAAACAGAGGAATGTGGATGGTTGTTTTTTCAACTTTCTGGACTATTGGATCAATTTCTGAGGCTGTACTTGCATGGGTAAGTGTTATAACTATATCAACCCACAACACCTTTTCAAGTCCATTGGAATTACTGCTTGAGCTTATGTGCTATAAAATGGGAATATAGTTGCCTCCCATCACTTGTAGATTCTATCCATCTTGAGTGATACTTTTTCCCTCATCCTTTTGTCCAGTTGAGAAAAAGTGGAACAAAAATGATACAGCTTTCCTTGTTTTTGTCTAATAAGGATTACTTGACTTCCTTGGCCCAATTTTTTTATGTATTTGTACTAGCTGAATTAGTTAGAACCAGAAACATTGCGGAACGTTACGCCAATTTTATTTTGCATTAGTATTTTTTTCCACACGACTTTGATAGTTAAGACCTTACTAAGGTCAATAATTTGTTAAATTGGGAACTTGGGAAGAAAATAGTAAATTAAAATCAAAGGATAAGGATGGCAGCAAAAAGTATTATGTTTAGTATTTTGTAAAGAAATGTTTTCATTGATTGATAAGTTCAGAAGTAATTTGATACATAATGACTTATTTTGAGATACTAATTAAATACATACTGCACTAGGTCTATTAGGAACTAAATATCATTTCCTGTAATAATACAGTCTTTCTGTTCACAATAGAGGTTTAATTCTTTCTTTAACCTTGCTTGTGTAGTGGCTCTTTGCTTGAAAACTTTTTTACTCAAATATTGGAAATACTGTGGGATCAACTATGTTAGTGACTAAAACAGGAAGCCTCTCTCTATATCTCGTCTTCCTGTGACAGGAAATGCTTTCGTGTAATATGCAATTTCAATATTTTGTCACTTCTATTGCAGATTGTCGTGCCAAAATTGAGTTGGAGTTGGCTACTTGGACTGTCCTTTTTACCATCATTTATTTTGCTTATTTTTCTTGGTTTTACACCAGAATCTCCAAGGTATCTATGTCTAAAAGGCAGAACAACTGATGCGCATCGTGCTCTGGAGAGAATAGCTCAAGTCAACAGAACCAGTCTCCCACATGGCACACTTTTTTGTGAAATAACAACCTTACCTATCGAAGAATCCACTTCTTCAGAACGTGTTCATCTACTTTCAGCTCATGGTGGAAACAAAACCACAAGGCTGAAATCAGGTTTCCCATTATTTTTTATACTTTTCTCATCCAAATTAATTAGAACAACCATTCTCATGTGGATTCTACTCTTTGGAAGTTCATTTGCATATTATGCTGTAGTATTGCTGATCTCTGAGCTAAGTAGTTCAGAGAGGAAATGTGGGACATCTATGTTGCTCGTAGAGAATCTTCGGAATGATAACATTTATATAGATGAATTCATTACTAGCTTAGCAGGTATTGCATGTCTTCATATTTGAGAATTTGTTCTCTGTAATGGTCTCTTTTCAAAAAGATTTTCATTCCAGATGATGGTGGCTTAATAATGACTTGAAAACTATTTTGCAGAGATACCTGGACTTATTTTAGCTTCAGTGCTTGTGGACAGAGTTGGGCGCAAGCTCTCCATCACAATTATGTTTGTCTTATCTTTCATTTTTCTACTACCACTGGTTACCCATCAGTCCAATATATTAACAACGGCCTTATTGTTCGGAGCTCACATGTCTATCATGGGAACCTTTACAGTTTCTTTAATTTATGCTGAAGAGGTGAGCCCCCAAAAATTACCTTGTACTACTTCAAAATCTCCAATTTAACATAGTTCCAAGCAATTTTTCCATCTGTAATTTTCATTTTTCTTTTCCCCCTGTAGGTATATCCCACTTTTATCAGATCAACAGGCACTGGAGCTGCAAATGCTATGGGAAGAATTGGCGGTATGGTTTGCCCGCTTATAGGAGTTGCAATGGTGGCCGGTTGCCATCAAACATCTGCCGTTATTCTCTTGGAGGTTGTCACTGTGATTTCAGTAATCAGTGTTCTGCTAATTCCATTTGAAACCAAGGGGAAGAAATTGAGTGACACAGTAAATGCTCTGTGAAATCCGAGAACACATATTGTCGTATCATAATTAGTCTGTCATTCTCACATATCATCATAAATACACACCCATCAAATTATTTTCCATATCCATTTTCTCAATACATCCATCATTGTAATTAAAAATCGATTTATTTTCTTTTACCTCATTGTATAAAAAAAAAAAAAAAAACCCCGTTTAAAGTTTTTTTCTTCTTCATTCTTCTTGTTCATCTGTAAACTGTAATGTAAGCTGAAATACTTCTTATGAGATATGATATCAATTAAGAAGAGAATGTTTGTTAACAGGGAATTGCTTAAATTTCTGTTATATGTTAGTGGGAATTAAGAAGTTATTTTCATTGTTTCAGGGGAAGATAAATATTACAGTAAAAATTTTGTTTTCCTTGTGCATGCATGTCAAGCATATGCTTGGACATGTTTAACAGTTCTGTGTAATTGTTATTATTATTGGAAAGCTAGTTGATTAACAATCTCATCTTCGTTGATATGCTATGGAGGGCGTTTGAAATGAGTAATGTTACATATCCTGAAAAATTTTTCTCAAAAATCGGCGGCCATGTTTGCAGTTTATCAAACTGTATCCGAGAATGAGACGAGATTTTCTCTTAATGTAAGTTTACGGGATAACCTATCGAAAAAAAAAAAAAAAAAAAAGGCAATCGAGTAAGGTAACTCGCAGAGAAGTGAAAAATAAGAAACAAATTGAGAAGCTAAGTAATAATATTTTGACTGAATAATGTTAATATGTAATTATCCCAAAGTTGCGTGGTAGTATTGATAAAATGGCAAGTTGGAGTAATAAAATATTTTGGAAGTGGGGAAAATTGTTTTCAATTTTTGTGTAAAATATTTGTTAAGAAAAAATGGATGGAAGAATAGACGGCAATTTGGACTTCGAGAAAAGAAAAAAGAAAAATAAAATGAAGAAACAAACAAAAATCATTGCTGGATTCATATTCATTCCCTTGCTCGTTGAATTGAATTAATAACAAAAAACAAATAAAAAATAACAAAGATATTGTTGGCTTGACAATGATCTGAGACGCGCCCCTGTTCTTCGCCGTTCTTCCTTTCTTCCCAGAATTTCGGTTTACTTCAGTAAGTATGTTTGCAACAGTCAATATATGACTAATCATTGTGAATAATTCTGATTCTGTTTACAAAAAGATGTAAATTTGCGTGTGGGTATCTTTTGTTTCAAGTGTGATATCATGTATTATGGTTTCTGAGCATGCTTGGATGCAGATTTTTCTTAAGATGGATGATGCAATGCCTGTGTACACGCTTGATGATGCACTTAATAGTATGGGGTTTGGAAAATTCCAAGGTTTTGTTCTTGTATTTGCTGGACTGGGTTTGGTGGCAGAAGCCATGGAAGTTATGATTTTGTCTTTCATAGGACCAGCAATTAAGTCTGAGTGGGAGCTCTCACCCAATCAAGAAACACTTCTGACAAGTGTTGTTTTTGCTGGACTGCTCGTTGGTTCTTATGCATGGGGCGGTATCTCGGATAACTACGGTAGAAGGCAGGCTCTTTTCTCTTAATCCTTTATTTTGTTTTTGCTTTATTGAAAATTTTGTTTCTTTGTAATTTAATGCTATCTTTTCCTTTTGAAGAATTTAGAATAAAATGAACTGGAAATAATGCAGGATAGTTAACATTCAGAGGTTTAGTTGCTACATTAGTTGTGAGGAAAACTGTATTTTCCAATGAAATTATAGGATAATTTACGCACTACTATAATGGAAACTCTGACTTTTTAAGTCACGAGCAAGGCATTTGCAGAACCCAAAGAAAAGAAGTTGAATTTTCTGTTAGCTACTTTTTTTTCTAAAGCTCTTCTTATGAACAAACTCCTGAATAAAAAAGTGCACACAATCATCCAGACTGGGAGGCTGAAATGTATTTTTGAATGAAAATTAGATAAATTTTTCAGGAATTAGAAAGTTTTACATTTTTATCATTCTGTTCTAATGAAATTTGCTGCAACGTGAATTGTGCTCACCTTATAATTATTCATAGAACCTTGCTATTGGAGTGAACTCTATATTTTTCTTTCCACACTGTCACCTTAGATAATTTTTCTAATCAGTGAGTATCCTGTGCTTATAATTTTTCCTTCCATCTGAATCTATGTCATGGACTGCAACTTTTGGATACAGTTTGCCAACATCTGTGGGCAAGCTTAATGATCACATATTTACCTGTGCAAACTATTGGTATCCATTGCAGTGTGCATGATTTTTGTTTTGTTTTATCGACTACAGACTGTCAAGTCTTTATTTGTCTTAGTTGATTGTGTGTACTTTAAATGAAGCGTTACCCTTTTAGCTAATAGCATTAATGTCTATTGCCACACATATATGCATACGTTGAATATGATTGCCTTTACATTTAACAATACATATGTCCACTTGTTTGGTCTGCCATAATGTTAAGAAGTTCAGATTGATCAATTGAGCGTCAAGCTTTTCTACCAAAGAAATATCAATTAATGTGACTTCTTTAATTAGAACTGCACATTTTCTTTTAATATTGGACTCCTCTGATCTCACATGGTTTCTTCTTCCTTGTTGCTTTTGATCACATTGCTCATTCTTATTTCTAATCTTCTTTTTTTTATTTGCCCTTCTAGGAAAGGTTTTCTTGGCATAGCAATTGTAGCTAGTGTTGCTGGGTTATTGAGTGCTTTCTCCCCAAATTATCTGTCACTGGTGACTCTTCGTGGTTTGGTTGGTATTGGCCTAGGCAGCGGGCCTGTATTTTTATCCTGGTTTCTAGAGTTTGTTCCTGCTTCAAATAGAGGCACATGGATGGTTGTTATATCAATTTTCTGGACACTTGGAACAATATTTGAGGCTGCGCTTGCATTGGTTTGTTCTATTTCCTGCATCACTTTTTTGTTTACTTCTATAATTAATTCAATGTGAAGGTAGCAATACTATTGCTCTTTATCAACATTAGTTATCCTGAGAAACATTTAGCTGATGATTTTTTATATGCATTGAATTTATCGCCTTATTCCAAGATTTGCATCTTATAAGTTGAAGCTGAAAAATTTTCCTTGACAAATTATCATTCTTTCTTTCTTTCCAGTCAGTTCCTAGCTTTCTTAAACTTTAGATTAGATTTAGTGAATTTTTTTAATCATTTTCTCTCTGTTTATATATCTATGTTTTCTATTGTCAACAGAGTCACTTCTTCATTAAAGTGAAGCAGATTTTTCCTAATTCTTTTAGCTTTTTTTCATTACTTGGACATAGGGTGTTATTTTTTATTTATTATGTATGCATTCATTTCTAGTTAGGAAATTTGGTTTTAATACTATCTGCTTTTTCTAGGAGGATTGCAATTTCTCATGTAGTTCCATATAAGAAGCTCCTGGCTCTTGCCAATTTTTAATTGTATGATTAACTGTAAGTGTCGGAAGAGCATTATCAGATTACTTAGTACTTGAAGCAACTTATAAGCAGAGTTCGTGCACTTATATGGTGTATTAAAGTATTTCTCTTTCTCTCTCTGCTGGTGTCTCAGTTAATTGTGTAAGATTTTTATTGTAGTTTTTTTGCTAAGTTGCTGGTAAGAGATTATCTGAGTTTGTAAGAATTGAGACGTTGGGATGAGCATGTAATGCCCGAATCTAGGTACTAATACTGAAATGTTTTATATCCTGATTGTTTTTTACCTTTTTCCTTTTGTGAAAAATTTTCATTTTTCTCAATATCTTAACTTGTTCAGTATTCTTGCTGGAGACTCTTGAAGGTCTGCTTAAATTGTCCTCCTTTTTATCCAGAAAAGCTTTGGGACATCTGATAACTTCTTTTACTTCTTTTTTTTCTCTCTTTCTCTTCTAATGGTATAAAACCTTGTGCATTTGTTCCATATATTTCTCAATAGCATGAGATTTGATATGCGTCTTCCCCCCAAGTTCTATTGTTCATTGAATCTTGAAATGAGTCTTAAAAACCCGAGTATTAGGAAAAAGGGCATACGCAAATTACATTCTGTATCCTGCTCAATAGTACAAGCTCATCCGGTATAGCATATTTTGTCAGTTGAGTTTTATATTCTAGTGACGTAATTCAGTACGTAAGTTGTGGTTCTGATTGGAAGCTCTCTTCCTCTTTTGAGCTATGGAAATAGTGGAAATGATGTGCTCCTGACAGGAAGAGAACTTCGGGTATGAGACTTGGTTTGTTCTATTGCAGATTGTCATGCCAGGATTGAGTTGGAGGTGGCTACTGGCCTTGTCCTCTGTACCATCATTTGCTGTGCTTCTCCTCCTAGGTCTTGCACCAGAGTCTGCAAGGTATCTGTGTTCTGCTGGTAGAATGGTTGATGCTCATCACATTCTGGAGAAAATAGCTCAATGGAACCATACAGATCTCCCTTCTGGAATGCTTGTTTCTGATAAAACTGCTACACCAGATGAAGAATTTGTTATTCCAGAACGTATACCTCTACTCTCTTCAACTACAGAAGTCAAATCGAGATCCTCATCTTGTTTTATGCTTTTATCATCAAGATTAATCAGAACTACCCTTCTGTTATGGGTTCTCTTCTTTGGAAATTCATTCTTATATTATGGGATTGTATTGCTGACATCAGAATTAAGTAGCGAGCAAACTAGGTGCAGCTCAACTCTCTTGCTTCTGCAAAATGCCCAGGATGGAAGCCTATATGTTAATATTTTTATCACCAGCTTGGCAGGTAATAATGTCCGATGTCTACTTCTCGTGCTTTTATGTTATTCAGTACGGTGATCATTTCTATTCCTTTTAGAGAGTGATGGTTCAGTAACAATTGACTTGTGTAAGTTTTTATTCCAGAGCTACCGGGGCTTCTCCTCTCTGCAGTAATTGTGGACAGAATTGGTCGGAAGATGTCTATGGCAATTATGTCCATTCTGACCTTCATATGCCTTCTTCCGCTGGTTATCCATCAGCCTGTTGCTTTAACTACAGCATTACTATTTGGAGCTCGAATGTTCGCCAATGGAACCTTCACAGTTGCCAGCATCTATGCCCCAGAGGTTTCCCCTTACCTTATTTATACTCTTCGAAAGATTTGAATCTAATAACTCTTACCAGTTGAACAAAATAGTATAGTATTGACATCTTAACATTAACATCCTTCGAAACCAAACTTTGTGATATGGAGCATGAACTTTCAAATTTTTGGAAGTTTCTAAATTCTAATAATCTTAAGTTTGTACCATTTTGTTTATTGAAGGTATATCCAACTTCATTGAGGGCAACAGGTTCTGGGATTGCCTGTGCAGTGGGAAGAATTGGTGGTAATGATATGCCCAACTGTAGCCGTTGGATTGGTGAGTGGTTGCCATCAAACGGCTGCCATTGTTCTGCTGGAGATTGTGACTGTTGTTTCAGTTGTAAGCATACGGCTCTTCCCCTTTGAAACTAAGGGACGAGAATTGACTGCTACTGTTACTAGTGCTACTACTCTTGCATCCAATCCTAAATAAATAATATGTTTTTTTTTAATTTTTTAATTAAAAAAGCAGGAAAAAGTAATGTTCTTCTTTTCAATCATGGTAAAACGGCGACGTATTATAACGCATTTAGCTAATGTGCTGCTTTTTATTAGCTGCATCGACAATGCCAAATGACAGTAGAGATGATGCCGCTACACTGTACCATTTTATTATATTTTAAAATTTTAATATTATTAATCAACTAATAATATCTGTCAACCGAAACATTAGCAATTAATTAATTGATATGATCAAGTGAAAAAGCAACGTGATGAATTACTTGGCAAGAAGACAAGAAACATTTAAAATATTTTAATCTTGGAGGTGACATTTAAGATATTTTAATATTAATAATTGAAATAAATAAATAAAAAGGAATCATTTCGCTTTCCTGCAATCCATCATTGTTGTCGTAAGCAAAGCGATCCAATCCCCCTTTATTCCTTTAAATTTTCATTATTATTATTATTATTATTATTATTATTATTATTATTATCATTATTAGTTCAATAATTCAGAGTTAGAGTAATTTGTGGGGAGAATTTCACTTTGATTCCAATATTTCAAGAAACAACATTTTAGTCATCTTGTTTGACGATGTTTTAGAGAACTCCCTAACATTTCAAAGTTTGTATCACTTACATCCGCAAATCAAATTCTGTTTTCTTCATCCAAAGTGTTGTAAGAATGATTAAACAATTTTTCTTTTATAAACAGTACCCTTAAGTAATTTAATTTGAAGAAAGCAAATTGATGCCATTTATGCCTTACAACAGGTGTAAAATAATGTCATTTTCTAAAATATTTTTATATAAGTTTAATCAACCTTCTCGTTAATGTTATGATTTTAAAATATAGAAATTCTGTCATCTGCAATGTTTGAGTATCTTGACAGAATACATTATTTTATATTAAAGATGAAAAATAATGTTCAAATTAGTGTACTCTGTTTCACAATTTTATTAAATTTATTTTGCACAAAATTTTATCAATTGTTAACATATTGGACTTTTTTTTTTCCATTTTCTTACTATTTTATGCATTCTTTGTCTTTTTTTTTTGACATATGATGGTTGGAGACTCACGGAATTTTGGTCAGAGTTAAATTAGAGTAGACTAAAATAATAATCTATAATAATAGGGATCTAAACGGAACAAAATTTTGTAATGTTAGGGGGTTTTTTGAACGGAAACAAAATAAGGTCACTAAGTGTTGTTTCGTGAAAGATTGGGGACCAAAGTAGAATTCTCCCCCATAATTTTTAATTTACAATGCAACAGAAAAAGGCGCGTTATGAAGCTTTGATATCCACAGTCCATTTCTTCATCTTCTTCCTGATGATTTTCCTGCCTTAAAAGACAACTGCTGATAGCTCCTACTGTACTTGTAAGTTCAATATTTGGTTTTGCAGGTGTGATTATATATAGTCATGTCGATGCTGGGCTGATGTAGCTGTTAGTCAAGCAGATAGTCAAGCAGATAGTGGGTTAGCAGAGGAAATTCCAACTAACTAAAGCTGCATTATATGCTTAAAAGGTACTTTCTTGTTTTTGATTTTTAGCTTTCAGTATCAGGGTGGATGGAGGCAGCTGAATTCTGAATTGTTAGATTTTCAGCATTCAATTTATCAGCTCAAAATATGTTCTTATTGGCAGCCCCCGCCCCACTGTCTGCCTAAATGTTTTCAGAAACTTAATCTGTTTTCTCTTTGCATACTAATCCTCGAATTTGGAAAATTCACTAGATAATCAATCATACACCGTGAACTTGATTTATGTTCCCTTTATTTAAAAGAGGACATCAGAGAAGATGTGGGAGCTCCTCACCTTCAGAGGACTTAATCATCTTAGTTTTTTCTCTTTTCTTGTAACTTCTCATAAAATCCTTGAAATCTATACTTCAAGCAAGAATCCTGTTTAAATTGTGTGTGGACTGCTTCACTTTCAAACTCTGATATAACTACTTCTTTGATTTCATATTTAACAGTAGCACTTGAAATTAACATTATAGAGGCCTCTTTGGTTGCCCAGATGGATGATCAGAGCCAAGTATATACACTGGATGATGCACTTACTTTCATGGGGTTTGGGAAGTTCCAAGGCCTTGCACTTGTTTATTCTGGCCTTGCCTGGTTTGCAGACGCAATGGAGATTATGATTCTCTCCTTTGTCGGAACTGCAGTTAAGTCTGAGTGGCGACTCTCTTCAAGTGAAGAAAGCATTATAACAACCGTCGTTTTTGCTGGAATGTTGATCGGATCATATTCATGGGGCCTTATATCGGATAACTACGGTAGAAGGTAGTGTTCGTCCTTTAATTTATTCTGGCATATGTTACTGAATTGTTTATAGTTCTCCTCTGCTTCAGAAAATGTTTGAACACTATACTCAATGATGGAAGTGGAATGTATTTGCCAGAGTTTCATTGATTGAGTTGAAAATGTAACAGTACTGTTTATTGATTATCATATCAAGAAGCACCTCTACAGACAATTTCTTTGCTTCAACTAACAGTCAGATATTTAAATTCAACTCTTAAATCCGCAAATATTGTTCTACTCTATCAAATGATAATCTCTTTTTCTGTTGTTGTATTTTGTTTTGCTCTTTACAGAAAGAGTATGCTCGGTGGAGCTATGGTGATTAGTGTGACTGGGTTATTAAGTGCTTTATCCCCTAATTACACATCATTAGTGACTCTTCGTGGTGTGACTGGAACTGGCCTGGGCAGTGGGCATGTATTCTTCTCCTGGTTTCTAGAGTTTGTTCCTCCTTCAAATAGAGGAATGTGGATGACTATCTTTGTTACTTTCTGGACACTTGGGTCAGTTTCTGAGGCTGCACTTGCTTGGGTATGTTTCTTCTCCTTGATCCTTGAGGCACACTTGAACCAAAAGAGTTGCATAACATCACATATTCTAGACCATAGTGGCTTATAGCACCTCTTTAATTCCATATGCATTTTATAAGTAGTCTATTTCCTATGAGGCTTCAACAGTCAAGGTGATTTTTACATTTGTATCTTCCCAAAGTCATTCATGTTTCAAACCACGAAGTTAAGGTCATAGAAGCTTTGCAAGTATCTAGGAAAAGAATATGCTTCTCCCCAAAAGGACTGAACCACAATATGTGCGTTGATTTATGAGTTCTATAGGGTTTAGTAAAACCCTCTGTTGACATACTTACCCCATGTTAAAGCTGCAGTAGAGATAAATGGCTTGTCATTAGCTGGTGCTTATTAGGGTCGTATTGCTCTTCAGCTGTCTCTCCATATTGTTCTTGATTTAACACAATAACAATGTAGTCTATATTTTCTCTCTTCCTACATAGTTCTTTTTCTCTGTTAACCCTGAATTTTGGAAAAGAAGAAATAAGAATCAAAAGAAATTAAATTCTCTCTTTGACCTCTCAATTGTTTTGTGGCTTCTCCCTTTCAAAATTCAAGCATGTTATTCTTCGAAGTCCTCCAGGGACCATCCATTTGCCAAACCTCTCTTCCCCTCTGAAGTTGCTTGAAGAGATAACTAGAAAGTAACACTCTACTAAAAGTTGTACAGCCCAAATTACCTCCCAGTTCGTTCATTCACACTCCTAAGCTATTTACAAACGACCACGGCTTAGTACCAAGTTGCAAATTATTTATAAGCGTGAAACTTTTAGTTATTATCCGCTATACTTTGCACCTTCAATAGTTACTTACACTCATTGCGCTCCAACATCACTTCAGTATATTATTTAAGCTTTATGCAATTTCTTTGAGGCCGGAAGGTTTCCATCTTCTGTTTTCATCTTTTAACCTCAATTATTTTTCAAGTGAAGAAGTGAAAGATGCTTTTGATCATGTGGAAACTTCAATATCCTGTCACTTCCATTGCAGGTCGTCATGCCAAGATTGAATTGGAGGTGGCTACTTGCTTTATCCGCTATACCGTCATTTATGTTACTTATTTTGACTAGTTTCATGCCAGAGTCTCCAAGATATCTATTGACAAAAGGTAGAATAACTGATGCACATAATATTCTGGAGAAGATAGCTCTATTCAACAGAGCAAGCCTGCCTTCAGGCAGTCTTATTTCTGATAGAACAACCAAACTGGGCGAAGATTTTGCTACATCAGAAGAAACTCCTCTACTCACCTCAACTACAAACAAAACTACAGAGTTCAAATCAGGCTTCTCGTCCTTTCTTATGCTATTCTCACCAAGACTATTTAGAACAACCATTCTCTTGTGGATATTATTCTTTGGGAATTCATTCATTTATTATGGTATTGTATTGCTGACATCTTCACTGAGTAGTACGCAAAGCAAATGTAGCTCATCTACCTTGCTTTCAGAAAATGTACAAGATGCGAACCTCTACTTAGATTTATTCATCACTGGCTTTGCAGGTCTGTATGTCCTGGCGTTCAAATTCTTTTAACTGAAGTAATGAAAATTTCTTTTGATCTTGATTTTACATTCATTTAATTTTAACACATAACTTCAATTATTTTGCAGAACTTCCTGGAGTTCTTTTAGCTGCAATAATTGTGGACAGAGTAGGCCGCAAGCCTTCCATGATAATTATGAATGCCTTACTATTTATTTCCCTTCTTCCATTGTTTACGCATCAGTCCAACATTTTGACAACAGCATTGTTAGCTGGAGCTCGCATGTGCTGCACAGGAAACTATACAATTACCAACATTTTTGCCCCCGAGGTAGACCCATCAACTTGTATGTGCTACTTAGATCTACTTTTTAATTTCTTTGCTCCTAAGGGAATCATTCCTTAGTGCTGTGACAAGAGGAAACTGATTTCTCAATGCTAATCTCTGCAAAAGTGGGCATTCTAGTTTATAAATTTTTTTTTTCCCTTCTGATGTAGATATATCCAACTTCTATGAGATCAACTGGTGCTGGAATTGCATATGGAATGGGAAGAATTGGTGCTATGATATGCCCTCTTGTAGCAGTTGGACTTGTGACTAGTTGCCATCAAACAGCTGCAATAATTCTGCTAGAGGCCGTAATTTTTCTTGCCGTAGTCTCTATTCTGCTTATCCCATTCGAAACCAAAGGAAAACAATTGACTGACACTGTAGATGGTGTATCCAATTCCAAACAAGTTTCAATTCTCGGGTAATAAGTTTGTACAGTTCCCGATTAAAATCAAGTAAAAGCACTGTTCAATATATGTCTTCGGACAATTATTTGTTTGTATACACTATGAACATCTTCTTCAATGTTATATTGTGAAATTCCATCGAGTTTGAAATGCTTCATTAGTGTTGATGCAATCTTCTCTATGGTCTTGCATCAGAGTCTGCAAGGTATTTATACTACGTACTACAAGGTCATCATCATATCCTGGAGAAAATTAGCTCCAAGGAACAAGATTACTTAGCGCGATCATTAATTATTAATTATTAATTTAATAAATGAATAAATACTCATCAGGAAATAAATAAATAAAATAAAAAAGAACACTCCACCGTTTTCCTCCACGAGTTGTCTTGTCTTGCTGTCCGCTTCTGCGACTCTTAACACCTTATCTTCCTTGTCTTGTCCGTCAACTTATTATTTTATTTATTTATTTTTTATTTTTAATAATTCATGCTTTAAGAATATAATTTATATAAATACCATTATAAAAAATTAACACATCTCTCTCCTAAGATTTAAAAAAATACATATAGATAAAAAGTTTCAAAAAACTCACAGATATCTCCCCTTACGGCTTAAGCCATTAATTGACCATTCATTTTTACTAAAAGTAAGAATGTTCTTAAAATAATAACTTTGCATAAAACATAAAATAAAGAAAATTAAATAAACTTTAAATATTAAAATTTAAATTATTTATCCAAATTTTTTACAATATTTTAACTTACAATATATTAATAAATATTCATATTATTAATATAATATAAAATAATAGTATTATTTATTTAATTAATATATTTTATACAAATATATTATAATTTATTATATTTTAGATATTTATTATTTATTTTTCTTAAATAACTATTATTTTATAGGGTTATAATTCTTATTTTAGAGACCTTTTTTAAACTATTAGGAGAGAGATATGTGTATGCAAGACTAAAAGAAAATCCTTGTTTTACTAAAATATTTATAGGTTTAACAGTCAACTAACAGTTAATCATGATTTACTAATGGTATAAGGAAGGTATTTATGAAGTTTTCTAAACCCTCCATCTATGCAAAAATTTCTCTTACTTTAGGGGAGGTATGTGTTAATCTCCCATACAATTATGTTACAATTTACAAGATAAAACACAACAAACTACAGAAAATGGCCCCTCATGATCAGATTCAGGCACCTAACAGCTTTTATCTCCACGAAATCATCATATTATGATTCTTGTTCTTCCTCTGATAATATTCCTGCAACCTCGGAGTCTTAAAGACAGCTGTCGCTGGCAGCTTTTTTACTTTCAACACTGTTGTAAGTTCAATATTTGGTTTTGTATCCGGGATTATGATTGGTTTTGTTTTTATGTTAATATTCTGTTCGTTTACGAATCTTAAGAATAATGCAACGCCGATACAGGATATTTTTGTTGATGCAGCTGTTAGCCTAAGAGAGACTGGATATGTATTGAAGGAAAGAAATTCAAACTACAGCTGCATAATATTTTAAAAATCTGAAGGTACTTTTATTTTCTGGATTTTTAACTTACAGTATCTGTGGGGATGGAGATGAATTCGACCCCAATATTTTAAAGAGGACGTCAAAGAAGATAAGTGGGATAGTCCTTGATTGCCTGAGTTTTTCTCCTTTCTTACAACTTCTCAGAAAATTTCGTATCACAGAAAATTGGAATCAAGGACACAAGTGAATCAATATTCCCCGGTAGTTTTAACATCAAGATGTTGTTTCATGAAATATGTATATACTGGAAGTGTAGCATTAGCGAGATGGTTAGATCAGACTAACATGGCTTGCTAATTTCTTATCAAGATAGTATCCGTCTTCTAGTGTTGCATACACAGTATTTATTGGCTTTTCTGAAACCATGTACCATGAGAAGTATTCTCCAGGCATCAATCTGTTTTTACTATGTTAATTTTGGAAATTGTTTTATGAGTTTACAAGAGCCAGAAATAAAATGTGTTTGGAGAAGATGCAATGCATGTATACATGCCTGCTTTATTTTTAATTTTTACAGTAACTTATTTAAACTTAGACTAAATCTAATGCAGCTCAGTTAATATAGAACAACAGAAAAAGATCGAGATTTGTCAACCTTCTAAATGTAAACATGATATCTAATTCTTCAAGCAAAAATCATGATGACTGATGAATGACTGCTTTAGTTGCAAACTCAGATGTAGCTGTTACTTTGATTTCATATTTAATTATAGCACTCAAAATAAACAATCTAAAAGTCTCCATTTTTCATTTGTTGCCTAGATGGATGATCAGAGCCTTGTGTACACATTGGATGATGCACTTACTTTCATGGGGTTTGGGAAGTTCCAAGGCCTTGCGCTTGCTTATTCTGGCCTTGGTTGGTTCGCAGAAGCAATGGAGGTTATGATACTCTCCTTTGTAGGATCTGCAGTTGCATCTGAGTGGGGACTCTCCTCTAGTGAAGAGAGCATTATAACAACCGTTGTTTTTGGTGGAATGTTAGTAGGAGCATATTCATGGGGTCTTATATCAGATAGTTATGGAAGAAGGTATGCCTTGTCCTGTAATTTATTCTGGTCTATTTCACTGTTTTTGTCTCTATTTCTCCTCTGCTAATGTTGTGTAGCACACTCTATATAATGACTGTACCAGGATATTTCTGAATTTTCTTGGAACTTACAGAAAACGTTTGAACACTGTATTCATTTTGTTGGATATTCCTTTGCCGATATTAGTCTGTCTCCTGAAATGTATCCTGTTTTGCTATCTTGCCACATTTTCTCAGAATTGGGACTCAGATTACTGATATAGCCTTTTTAAGCAGTGAGTGTTTATGTTAAGAACTACTCCCATTAGGTTCCTTCTCGTTTACCTTTCCCTTTTGCAAATATTTTTGATATTTTCTATGTGACAAAAAACTTGTAGATACACTTATAGCAAACAAATTACATTCGCATATTTGATGTGCTAATGTGGTTGTTTCTAACCTTTTGTTCCTCCTATTCTTTGATTGATGTATTGCAATAATTTGCAAATCATAATAAACTCTGTAAAGATTTTATCCCCTAAACCGTCTTTCCTGACAGACCAGTGTTGGAAAGGAAAGGCGTGCAGGTGTTCTAACATATAGAATTCTAAACACAATCATTGATTGAGTTGAAAAGATATTAGTATCTATCAATTATCATATCAAAGAAGTCATTTCTAGATATAATTTATTAGCCTCAAAAAATGGTCAGATTTTTAAGATTGAACTCTTGAAGTCCACGAGTATTGTTCTAGACTGTCAAATGATAATCTCCTTTTAGCCATTGTATTTTGTTTTTCCTTTTACAGGAAAAGTATTCTTGGTGGATCTATGCTGACTAGTGTGGCTGGGTTACTAAGCGCTCTTTCCCCTAATTATGTGTCGTTGGTGATTCTTCGTGGTTTGGTTGGTGTTGGCCTGGGCAGTGGGCATGTATTCTTCTCCTGGTTTCTAGAGTTTGTTCCTCCTTCAAATAGAGGAATGTGGATGATTTTCTTTTCAACTTTTTGGACATTTGGGTCTGTTTCTGAGGCTGCACTTGCTTGGGTATGTTTCCTTTGCTTGATTATTGAGGCATGCTTAAAAATGTTGTCCAAGATGGAGACTCTTCCAACTCTACTCATAACTCAATTATGAACCAAAAGTGTTGCATAACATCAAGTAATCTTGACTATAGTGCTCTGTACCACCTCATTAATTCCATATACATTTTGGTGATTTCTCCGTACATCTATCTTCCCTGGGTTATCAGTGTATTGAAAATTAAATTTTAGGGCATTTAAGCTTTGTAAATATATAGAAAATAAATATGATGACTCTTACATAATTTGATACTGTTTATGAGTTCTATTGTGTGTTTAGTGAAACCCTCCCCTGACATACCCTGAATATTGACAAATAAGAGTTCAGAATCAAAAGATATTAAATTTTCACTTTTACCTCCTGTTATTTTTGAGGCTTCTACCCTCCAAGATTCCAGCATAGTCTTGCATAAAAGTCCTCTACCAACCACCCCTTGCCAAAACCCTCTTCCCCTCGAAGTTTGCTTAATGAGATAACTACAGAGCAATACTCCAGCTAAAAGTTTAATGCCCCAAATCACCTTCTGGTTCAATTATTCACACGCCTAAGCTGGTTTGAGTACTAAAGACCCGCTTATTACCAAGTTACAGATTATTTTGACTAAAAGAATTTTTGGCATTGTCCTGCTTAATTTGCAACTTCGATAGTTAACAGTACTTTTTCATAACAGTTCAACATCAGTTCAGTTGTCAGAGATCACAGGACGGATCATGAATTCCGAGACATTTTTGGTAGTGATTTAAACAAGGGGCTCACAAATATGTTTACTGTTAAGGAAAGATTTGGAGCTTCTTACATCATAATTTTCTGCTTTGCTGTCTTTAGAAAAATAAGAAAACTAAACCGCAGCAATGTTGAAATGGTTCAGCCTATTTAAGTTATACAAGATTTCTATGAGCCTAGAATGTTTCCAACTTTTGTTTTCATCCTTTTATGTTTATTTTATGAACAAGTGGAAAACTTTTTGATTATACAGAAACTGTGATATTCCATCACTTCTGTTGTAGATCGTCATGCCAAGATGGAATTGGAGGTGGCTACTTGCTTTATCTGCTATACCATCATCATTTATTGTGCTTATTTTTATTAGTTTCATGCCAGAGTCTCCAAGATATCTGTGTACAAAAGATAGAATAGTTGATGCATATAACATTCTGGAGAAGATAGCTCTATTCAACAGAGCAAGCCTCCCCTCAGGCAGTCTTATTTCTGATAGAACAACCCAACTGGATGAAGAATTTTCTACATCAGAAGAAACTCCTCTACTCTCTTCAACTACAAATAAAACTACAGGCTTCTCGTCCTTTCTTATGCTATTCTCGCCAAGACTATTTGGAACAACCATTCTCTTGTGGATATTATTCTTTGGGAATTCATTTGTTTATTACGGTATTATATTGCTGACATCTGCACTAAGTAGTATGCAAAGTAAATGTAGCTCATCTATCTTGCTTTTGGAAAGTGTCCAAGATTCTAGCCTCTACATAGATGTATTCATCACTAGCTTCGCAGGTTTGTCTGTCTTGGTGTTCCATTTCTAGTATTCAGTATTCAGAATCTATTTTTCCTTTTGATTTTACTTTCACTTTTGCAGAGCTTCCTGGACTTCTTTTGGCTGCAATAATTGTAGACAGAGTAGGACGAAAGTCTTCCTTGACAATTATGTTTATCTTAGTATGTATTTTCCTTCTTCCGCTGGTTACACATCGGTCCAACTTCTTGACAACAGCATTATTATCTGGAGCTCGCATGTGCTCCATGGGAACCTTTATCATCGCCAACATTTTTGCCCCCGAGGTATGCCCATCAACTTATACATACTACTTACCCAATTTTTGGTCTTGCTTCTCCCAAGGGAATCATTACTTGGTAATCATGAATCATGATGACTAGTAGCTCTTAGAATGCACTCCTACAATTTTGAACTTATGCATTTTTCTCACGTTTTTTTTTTTTTTTTTTTTCTGTAGATATATCCAACTTCTATGAGATCAACTGGCACCGGACTTTCATATGCTATGGGAAGAATTGGTGGCATGATATGCCCCCTTGTAGCAGTTGGACTATTGACTAATTGCCATCAAACAGAAGCAATAATTCTGTTAGGGGTTGTAATAGTTCTTTCAGTAGTCTCTACTCTGCTTATCCCATTTGAAACCAAAGGAAAGGAATTAAGTGACACCATAGATGATGTATCAAACTCTAAACTAGCTTTAGTTGTCAGGTAAATAGTTTGTACAGTTCCTGATTACAATCAAGTGAAATCATTGTTTCAACATTAAACAATCCCAACCATGTTGAACACATGTCTGACATAGATAAGATTGATGTACAGACTTGGATTCCGTATTGATCTAAACTTTGATCTTAGCAAATACAAAATACTATATAAACTTTTCTCCGAATCTAAGTAGATATATAAACCTGAAAAGTTCAAAAGTCAGCCTCAATCTCACTATAGCATATGTGATTGAAACAATATATTATATCCTTTAAAAGCACTATTGCTTAAAAATGTTAAGAATAGTTGTTGAATTTTTCGCACAAGTCAAAATTAGCAAATCTAGAATAGGCAATGGTGAATCTTATTGCCATATTTATTATCTTAAACCTTTGACGCGTTTGGATCTCTAGCATTTTTAAATGTAATGAAATCTTTCCAAAATCTTTTCTGGACAAATAAATGTTGGTTTTCTTTTCAAATAGATTTTGGAAAGTATAGGATCCATCATTGTATGTCATTCTACAGTCTTCAACCAATAGGCAAATAATTGAAATTATTATATTAGATTAAAAGTTGTTGGAATTCAAGTTTAACATATATTTGAAACTATTCTGATCCAGCTTAACTTTAAAAATAAAACATCTTAAGTATTTAATAATTTTTCATTTTTATTGGATCGATAATGTTTATAACCTATTTACACACTAATACTTAATAGTTCGCAATTTTATTTCACACAATCTGTATATTAAAAGTCAAGGAACTTTAATTTTAATTATACTTTTAAATCATGACATTTTAATTTCAAATAAACTTTTTAATTAGTTGTCCATTTTCGTAATAGTAGTATGATATCTTGTTTATATCACTAGCTGCAACTTGCAACTTTTATTATGTATTTTATGCTTTAAATATTTTGATACTATAAACTAATTTAACAACAGGAATGGTGCATAATTGGCAATCTTGTTTTCATTTCTGTATATAGTCCATCAAAAAAAAAAAAAATTTGGATTATTACAAAGTATTAACTACCTTTCCCCAATTGTAAGTGGTTTCGAATCAAAGCAGTATAAATTCCTTGTATCTATATGCAACTTCGTTAATCATAAGCACCAAATTTGAACTTCAGCTCTTAATAGAAGCAATATTGAATTATTATCAACTTTTGGCGTTTCATTTTGCCAACATGATTATGAGTTTGTTCTTTCTTCCTTGTTTTCGAGTTTATGCAGCTTTAGACTGCAAAGCACTTACTAACTCAGTTACCTTTTATGCCAATGCTCACATATAGGTGGCTGATGGGTAGCTGAGGAAGACAGGTTTTTTTTATTTTACCTTCAAAGCAATCATCAAAAATTTTGGTGCCTTTCTAGAGGGGAATCTCAAGCAAAGCTGCATTCGACTTCTTAGAAGGTATGATAATGTTATCTTGAATTTCATGTTCTTATTTCATTTTCAACTAATTGTGCGGATATAAAGATGCTGAATAAATTTTACATGCAGTAAGAAAGTATGAAAGTAAGAACAAAAAATGTTTTCACCATTTCCATTTTTGTACTGAGTGCTGATTCTGCTGTCTCAAATAGATAAATGTGTACCTGCTTTACATTATGGAATTGACAGTACTTATTCCTTGTACTTTGGAGAAAGGTTTTCTGTCAGTGAAAATCTGAAATCAGACTGATCAAGAATGGAACTGATGGAAATATTTGATTTTGCACTTGGGTTCTGTAGATGGGTGATGATGAGAGGCAGAGTTACACAGTGGATGAAGCACTTACTTCCATGGGGTTTGGGAAGTTTCAGTATCTTGTGTTTGCTTATGCTGGACTTGGTGTTTTTGCTGAGGCCATGGAAGTTATGATTCTCTCTTTCATAGGACCAGCAGTCAAATCTGAATGGGAACTCTCTCCAAGTGAGGAAAGCCTGTTAACAACTGTTGTTTTTGCTGGCAATTTAATTGGAGTATACTTATGGGGCCTTACATCAGACAACTATGGAAGAAAGTGATTATATTTTGGCTGATTTTCATTTGTTAATGTTGTCTTCAATACGTAAAAGTGGATTGCTTGAGACTTGCAATCCATGTACATTAATTTTCAAGCTTTTGAACACATTTGGCTTGCTGCATTTTTCTTTTTGCCAGGAAGGGTTTTCTTGGCGTAGCAATGATAACAAGTGCAGTTGGTTTATTGAGTGCTTTCTCCCCAAACTATGCATCATTGCTCTCTCTTCGTTTCTTAGTCGGGATTGGCATAGGCAGTGGCCCTGTATTCTCAGCCTGGTTTCTAGAGTATGTTCCTGCCGCAAAGAGAGGAATGTGGATGGTTATCTTTTCAACTTTCTGGACACTTGGTTCAATATTTGAAGCTTCACTTGCTTGGGTAAGTCGTCTTTTCCCATCTCAAATTTCCCAAACTGATGTGAAAGACATTGAATAGCTTTATGGAAGTCAACTCTGTCGCTCTTACGCAGATTGTGATGACTAGATTGAACTGGAGGTGGCTACTTGCGTTATCTTCTATACCTTCATTTGTGGTGCTTCTCTTATACAGTCTTGCTCCGGAGTCTCCAAGATATCTTCATATGAAAGGTAGAACAGCTGATGTACATGACATCCTGGAGAAGATAGCTCTTCTCAATAAAGGGAAAATCCCAAATGGCATGCTTGTGTCAGACACAATAGTAAGTCCTGATGAAGAATTTGCACTTCCAGCTGATCTTACCCCTTTACTCCCGGATAAAATCAAAATCAAGAAACAGAAATCAGGCTTCTCTGCATTTCTTCTACTTTTCTCATCAAGATTAATTAGAACAACTCTTCTATTATGGATGTTATTCTTTGGAAATGCATTCACATATTATGGTATCATACTGCTGACCTCGAAGCTAAGTAGTATGCAAAGTAAATGTGGCTCAACACTCATGTTTTCAGAAAAAATGCACAACTCAAGTAGCCTCTACGTGGATGTGTTTCTTGCTAGCTTGGGAGGTAATGCATAACTAATTTCCATCTCTTTTAATCAATAATTTTTGTTTTTGGGGTCATGATTAGTAGCAATTCTTGTGACTTAATTATTTCCAGAGGTTCCTGGGCTTGTATTTGCAGCAATTACTGTGGATAGAGCTGGTCGAAAGCTTTCCATGATGATTATGTTCATCTTAGTATTCATTTTCCTTCTACCTCTGCCTATGCTACAGTTAAACATTCTAATAACTGGATCATTAGTAGTTGCCCGCATGTTTGCTTTTGGAGCTTTCACAGTTGCCTGTATTTTCACCCCGGAGGTAAGGCCCCGGAGAAATCCTGAAAGCCTCAAATTTTTGGGTTTCCAACTCTTTCAGCATTGCTGTATCTGCTCATCTGAAAAAATGGTATCCTTTATGCGCAGATATATCCAACTTTCATAAGGTCAAGTGGTGCTGGAGTTGCAAACGCAATGGGAAAAATTGGTGGAATGATATGCCCTCTTGTAGCAGTGGGACTAGTAACTAGCTGTCACGAAACAGCCGTCGTCATTCTGTTTGAGGCTGTAATTGTTGTTGCATTAATCTGTGTTACACTCATTCCATTTGAAACCAAGGGAAGGGGATTGAGTGACATTACAGACGGGGAATCCCATTCTACACCAGTTAGTGTTGATCAATAATAAATTTGTGACATTAAACTCTCTGAATAAGAAACCAATGTCTCAAAATACGTTTTTCATTAATTCACAACTTATAGTTTCTTATAATAATCACCATCCATTTTTTAAATCGCTGAAAAATCTACAAGAGCTTAGACACACCCTCAAGACTCGAGTCTTGAGAGGTGTACAAATTAACTTCAAAGATGCACACATTTCAACCAGATAGCAGATCATCACATACCAGCTTGTATTGAGCAGCAAAACTATGGATTTTGCAAATCAGTAAAAATTTCTTCCAATGAGTCCATAGAAAGCTACCACACAATGTACCGATGCAAAATTTTCAATTCTGTGACATTGTCATCAAACTAAAAGGGGAATAGTATACAACTCAACAGAAGAGGCTGATTAGACTTGTCAGTCATGTAGAGCTTTTGCTCGGTTATATAAAATTTCAACGCAAGGTTTCGATCAGCCAGGTAAAAAAGTACAATACATGAAACCTACAAGCAACTACGCTGATCACTTCAACCCAGTGGTTGTGACTGCATTCTGCTTCCTACTTTCTCTCTGATCAACTATCATTTGAATAAAGCCTTACAGATGCCTTGGACAGACAAAAAATTAATGTATAACCTATATGATTACCCGGGGACAAAATGTGACATCATTCCCCCCAGAGACGTCATCAATCACGTTGATCAAAACTGCACTTAGCAACCATGATCTCTTCTCCAAGTCTTTCTCAATTAATTTTAGGCTTTGGTCGTTTTGGCTTTAACACAATATAGAGAATGCCCAAAACAATCAAGAAAGCAGGAATTGTTGTCATATCAAAGACCACTTGTACTTCCCTCTCTCTCATGCAGTGGATAGGGTGGAGAAGGGTGATGGTTGTGTTAACTTGATCAACGAACCTGCATGAGAAATGAAATTCCTTAATAAGCCAAGTTTACATAAAAGCTAATAAATTCATTTGCTTGATGAAATTTCCCATCTATTATTGGAAAAACTGCAGGATGGCCATCAAAACACTAAACTAATTTCTACCACCATAATGAGTATATTTTAAAATGATCTTCATCAATCCTCATATAATAAATCTCAAATCTTTCTTGGGGCTAAATCAGCCTAGATTAGGAGTGATATTGTATCAATGAAAACATTTTTTTATTTTCCAATATTCACCCAGTATGAATAGGATGGTCACATGTGCCTTACTTTTTTGATGCATCCTCTAAGGTATATAGTAATCTCAAGGCATCCATATATCGCAGTTCTCCAGTAACAGTTGAAATCTGAAAAGAGAACAAAAGTATATAACAAAAATAAATAAATAAAGTATATCACATACTGATAGCCGACTTCCGCTAAGAATCTGTAACAAGTAAACAAAAATGGCTTCTAATTGCAAGAACAAAGTAGAAAACAAATGCACTCACTCTTCTCCACAGGCTAATAACATAATTATACTTGTTCACTAGCTCACGCTCCTGGGAGTGGAAGAGTTTAAACGTCTTTTCAGCTGTTTTTTGGTTAAGTATCCATCAACAGAAACATCAGTTGCAACAGCAATAATTGAAGACGGCCGAATATAAACAAGAAGCAATTATCATAGAGAAAATCAATAAAGAAAGGCAGAAGGACTTAGATTTCAGCTTGCAGCTTTAGCAAACTTCCAAAATGTCTTTATTGGTGAAATATAGGCAAAAATATATTTTTTCTGAAATACAAAGCCCAATATCTTGGTGCACACAGAGCCAAATATTCTTTATTATTTTTAAGATTAAATTAATATTCTTGATGCACACAGATAGCCAGATATACTTTATTATGTTTAAGATTAAATTACTATAGACCAATTCCTCCCCAAATTTGATGCAAATGGGGCACTTTATGGTGCCAGATAGCAAGATATTCAATCACACTGCTCTAATCAAATCTATTATGACATGAACAGCTCCCCCTATCCATGGTGTGACTCAGAGAACTTCCAAATGGTTGCTTTTGTGTCAGCATTCTACATCGCACATATGAATGCATATGTCTATATACAGATATATGGTTGACAACAAAACTACATTAATAGCTCATACTTTGGGATTGGACGAGTTGAAAGATTTTCTCACATGCTTTTTATTAGGTCTCTCCATCTACAGAAACTTTGCTTCCAATATAAATACCAAACAAACCAATATATTTTAGGAAAAATCACACTTGGACCACCGTGGTTTGCATAAATGTTTAGGTCTCTCTTTTTAGGTTTTTGCCACTTTCACCACTGCAATAAGTTTCTATTTGTTAGCTTTGGAATCTTACTGCTCTTTGCATGAATCTAACCTGAATTATATGATATAAAAGTATGTTTATATCTCATGCTATATATGTGTGTGTATGTGTACACATATACTATCCAGTTATTCATTTGCCAACAGTTTCCTATTTCCCAAAGATTGCAGAGTTTGAGATGAGCCAGTTTCAAAACTGGAGCTGGCTAGGCAGGTCTGGGCAAATTATGGGTTTATCCAAAAACAATAAATAAACAAAATAGTACAAAGGATACTTGTACGCTCCATGAGTAGAAGATGAATGGCTGAATTGAGCATTTGTATTGATTCTTCTAGTGTTGTAATGATATAACTCCGAGCAATTGCATCAGACTGAAACTGTGATATTTGCCAGCCTTGAGATGTGATAGAAAAGGGGTTGCAACCTACCTACTGACCATATCCAATCCTGCAAAATTGAAAGCAACAGACAGTAATACAAGATGGGTGAGCGTGGGACTGAAAATACACAACAATTTAATGCAATATATCAGGGATCTAAAAGTGCAAAAAAGTGCACAAATAGTTCCTCAATCAACCCCAAAAGCAATTTTACATAAAAGTATATCCAAACTAAATTCTTAACTAGAATTTTGTACATTAATTTTAGCATAGATCACAAAATCTGAACATGACTAAAAGAAGAGTAATCTGGATTAAAACTTATGCACATCAAATTTACACTAGCTTAAGGACAGCCAAATCAGATTCAATGAACCTGAGCAAAAGTTCCAGCACAACATTACACAATTCTTTTGATAAGAATCTGAAAATTATATCAAAAAATATAAGGGTACAAGGTTGACCAGAAATCCACATCGGCATTAATGGAACATCGGCATTCATGACAAAAAGGAGAGTAATCTGGATTAAAACTTATGCAAATCGAATTTTACACCAGCTTAAGCACAGCCCAAAAATAAGATTCAATGAATATAGAAAAAGTTCCAGCACAACATTAAACAATTCTTTTGATAAGAATCTGAAAATTATATTAAAAAATATAAAGGGTAGAAGGTGTACCAGAAAACCACACAGGCATTAACGTTACACAAACTGATCCACAATCAAATCCTAAGTCAGTGAAGTTGGTGTTTCTAAATCCAGGCAACAGTGTGAAAATAACAAAATATCAATTTGACTGGTTGTTTGAGGGAAATATTAGATTAAAGGTTTTTCTAAGGGTGATGCTAGTCACACGTCAAGTTACAGGTTATCATCATGTAAGGATATCAATAAAATTTCAAACTACTAACTGAATTATAATATGTAATTCTTTCAAGATCAAAAAGCTAAATTTAATCCCCAATGAAGAGAAAATTATCAAAATAAAAAGTTAAAAGAAGGAACCTGTAAAGTGTCATCATTGCTTGCAATTATCTAGACTAAATTAAAACTTTCAGCATTTGAGTAGTAAAAAACAAACACAAGTCAGTATATACTTTTCAAATATAGCTTGTGAGTTATCATATGATCAGGTAAAAACTATAAATGGTCAAAGTAATTTCAAATTCTACACAAGAACATACCTCAATTGCGGTTTCATGGGCTTCACTGTAGACAAGATGAAGGGGAAGTAAACCAGCCATATGTTCAGAAACAGCAGCCAATGCAGCTTTGATGGGCCTCCTGAACAGGGAGAAAAAATTTAATTTAAGAAGAACGATTGTGTCCTGACCACAGTCTTCTCGGCAATCACTCAACGAGCAACAGTGTCATTGACCTACTTTCTTGGACAATTTAGTATCTTTGTTCAGCTTTCAGATTCAAATGTCATATTCGGGAATAAAACAAAATAAAAATAAAGGACAAACAAAAATCTCTAGCATTTACCATAGGTTTTGGGCACAAAATGTCTGGATTTCGTAATTAATGAAAATAATAATCAAAAAGCTATAATTTATTCACCTCAAGTAATATATCCAAGACCAAAACATATAGCAGCACTTAACAAACCATTAGCACAAATAATCAAAGGATGCTTTGTATATAGATCTCCTTCCAACAGATTTTCTAGTATAGCTCACAAGCTATGCTTATGTAACAATCTTCAAAGCTCAACTACACCATTCTCATAGTTAGCAAAAGACCAACTATTCCAAATTGAAAAAGGGTAGACAACGCTATCAAAGTGGAAATATTGCAAATTATGAGGCATTAAGAGAATACCACAACAGACCACTTTGTTAAGCCGATACAAACAATCAAACTTCATTTCACAGTTTTGATTAAAACAAAAAATCCAACTCCTTTCTCAGTTAAGTCCCCAGAAAATAGTTTAAATGCTCACACAGAAATAAGTGGATTGAAATAGATATTTCATGATTCCTTCCAGAGCCACTCTATTTTAGAACCCCAGATCTACATGTTCTGGCTATTTCCATAAGAAGTTTGCCCCAAAACTACACTAAATTAGCACCTCCAAAGGAAGAAACTAGAATACTCAGCATCAAGTTTACAAACTACCTTAAATCCCACAACAGTGATTTCCCATTACACTGTAGATGGCTTTCCCATGATGATGGCTCCGACTGGACAACAACAACCATGTCAGAGAGTGCCTTGGCTTGATAATGCTTGTCAACTAATAATGGATCCGCATGAATAAACCAGAAGATTGGAACTTCCAAGGTGGACCTGCTATGAGCATGTGCCCCTGAATTATATAAACAAAAAAAAAATTCTTTCATCAACTATAGAAAGCAAGAAAGCCAAAATCCCAAAAGGTTATTAGTAATGAGAGGTAATGTCACGTGTGAGGATTTCAAATGACAAATATATACATCAACATGAATTGAAAAAGTAACGTGCAACAATTAACGTATTGACCACTAACTGGTGGCATATACATCAAAATACAACAGGCTTCAATGAGTTAACATGCATTCAAATTAACTAAGTTAATAGTTACAAAAGAAAATATCCTAACTGCAAAACCAGTCTAGCAATTGGGCAGGCTGGAACAAATTGAATTTGGGTTGAAAACTGTAACCCTAATTTGCCACATCGGCACATTAGGTTGGGTTAATGTTGGTTCAAAGTTTAGGACATCCAAACCCACAGGTTCCAGTTGTATTTGAGTGATTTCATGGGCTTCCTAATTTAAACCATAAGTTGGGACAGTGTACACTGGAAACCGAAAAGATTATTTACTTGAGGCAGCTAAATGTCCACCAATGCAAGAAACAGCACAAGATATAATGGTTCACATGCAGCAGTAGATAACCTTTAAGAGAGTCGTGATCATTCAGCCTCCGCAATTGATACTGGAGAATGGAGGAATCAAGATAGGAGCGAACAGTTTTTCTGTAAGTTCCATTCACAAGCAACATTGGAACAGCTGCTGCACGGCGTGCCACTGAAAAGGCCATTGCTAAAGCAGGATCCTCTGAAAGTGTTAACCTATAATTCTTATCAACATCAATAAAACTTGAATCCATATAATAACTACTCAACAGTAGTATCTTACTGTTAGTTTGGTTAAAAAAAAAAAGTAAACATATAGAATGTTAAATGAGATAAAAATGACATCCGAGTGACCCGATTCCAAAGCAAAAGGCAGTTTTAAGAAGATTGAATAAATAAGAAGATAGTTCAGAATGCATACATGTGAGGGCTAAATATAGGTTTCTGTGAAGGTAACAACAAAGTGGAAAGCCCATCCATAAGAGCTTTGAGATCCACAGGCAACTGCTTGACATTTTTAACTTTCTGTATAAATGAAGTTTTTCAGGTAAATACAACTTCCTATTTTCAAAACAGCTCCTATGAACTACCAAATATGCATCATACCTCTTGTGTGATAAAAAACAACTGAAAAGATATGCTTTCATAATAATGAAATGCACCCTCAGCAACTGAAGGTGATATGATGTGTCTCATAGACCCCCATAGTGTAGCACCTAAATGTGCAAGAAATGTATCCCGTGCAACAGTGTAATTTTGAAACTCCTGCATATAGACAATTTAGAGTCAGAAGTTCCATTGTTCTATGTAAGGGAATGATGTACACTGAAGAAGAAAATGCATCTAATCCTCAACCAAAGGCCCGGTGGTGGCATACCTCTTGAGTATCACTGAACAGATTCCAGTTCTCCATTCTTTTCAAGGCCTCTATGGCCTTCCTCTTATGATTTTCATCATATTCTTCACCTTCAAAAGACTGGAGCTCATTTTTCAAATCCTGCATTCTCTCATCAAGTTCTGAAATTGCAGCGATTAGAAATTGTATCAACCCACTACAGTTCATATAAAAAGAAATTGCAAAAATAAAGCATGTGTTTCACCAAAACCTATGTACCAACAACCAAAACACAATTAAGTGGACAAGGATACTACATATTTTTCTGAAGGCTCATGCTATTGTAACTACAAAATTTTCAGTTAAGTGAGATAAGAACTCCCACACATCCATTTATTCTATTTCAGTGGATTAGAGGGTTACTAAGTTGGTAATAATAAGTACAACCTTTTGACTTTGACAACTTCATTTCCAGACTTCTCGATTAAAATATACTGAAAGTTAACTTTCATTTAAATTAAAGTTTTTAAGTCACAATAGCCAGACCCTTTTTTAAATCATCTAGCTCTAAGATAAAATATTTTATGACTAAGAAAAGAGAGAAATAGACATCTGCCAAAATGAAGAGAAAATTTGGATGCCATACCATTCCCCTCCCCCAATTCGTAACCCAAAACTAATGTGGAAAAATAATAATAATAATACAAGGACACACAGACTGGACCGTGCTCTCAAGCAGTTGAAGCTACAAGGAACACACTGAGTACCTTCACAAAGAGCAAGCTTAACTTTCCTTCCTTTGCAGTGCTTGAAAGCAAAAAGCTCGTAAATATCAATTTCTGCTAGAAGGATATCGATGGCCTGATGATCTTTCTGCAGTTTTTGAATGAATGGTTAATTACAACTCAGAATTGTCCTAAAACATAAAATCATACAGCATTATCTAACTACCTAGTCCCTTATTAAATTTAATGTCCTTTGCATCAAATTCAACAATATCCTCTTACATGCTTCCAACAATTGTGCCATAACTTGGAAATGACCAATGCACAACAACAAATTACCAACATTAATGACTCACAGGAATATGTGTGAGCACATTCCTATGAGCAGAAAAATGCTAATAGCTTTAACCTTTTGTCTTAAGGAGACCCCTGAGATTTTCCAAGTTACCAACATTTGTTATAAGTTCCCTCAGCAAATATTAGCGAAATTCTTTTCTCTTTGCAAATATTAGCATAATACTTTTCCTCCTTCAAATGCTACCAATTTTGAGAAGGAATTAAGTTTTTCTTACAAAGGAAAAAAAATAGAAAAGACAGACAAATTCAATCACTTCATATGTCACCACATAGCACATACATCACCAAATATAGCAAACTTCTCCTGAATTGCATCTTGCAAGCGATCTTCAGCTTCGTCTTCAGAAATTTCTGGTTGTGACAAAAAGATTGAACTAAAGTAATTATAAGCAGAAAGATACAAGAATATTAAGCTCAATCATGCATACCACCAATACAATAGAGGTCAACAGACTAATTTATCCTATACAAATTACCCATTTCACACTCCATAAAAGAATTCTGTGCATTATAAATATCAACAATATAATTCTATTGCTTAAGAATGGTGGAAAAAAACTCATAAAGAAAGTGAAAACACGCAAAAAATTATAGTACTTTGGTAGCCATATGAATCATGTAAGCTAATAAATAGAAATATCTAATAATGCAAAAGAACATCCCTGATTTAAATAATATTCCAATATCAAACCTGGATTTAAATAATTAAGGAAAATCTATCAAAGCCAAGTGAAGAGAGAAAGTGTGCACGCAGAAAATGAAATAGAAACTATGGATGGTACCTTCAACTGCACCAATCGTCTTCTCCACATTTGGTAAACTAAGCTCTGTCCGAACACCTTCTCCGCCAACAGCAGGCCCCCATGAGAAAGGACCAGCAGTTAAATCAATTAATGCCCACCTGAGAGAGTTCTTTAATATTAAGCTTGAGAATGTTCTCTAAAACATTTGTGTCTGTGCTTGTGATATGACACGAGAGAGAGAGACAGAGAGAGAGAGAGAGAGAAACCTGTACTTTCCTATCCATGTATCTGTCAGACATTCTGCATGAAGATTGCTTATGTCCCCATGTTTTAATTCCTTCTCTAGAATAAGCTTCAAATCTTCATTCTTCCCTTTTAACAACTAGAAATATAAAGAGAGTCAAACAATGTTTACTGAATATGAACCACTAAAAAATCTAGCAATGTCTCAACAATACAATTCTTATAACAAGAAGACCATGTACCTGTAAAACTTTGCTCTGAATGATATCAGCAGTGCCCTTTCCTTGATACAACTTCTCAACATTATTAAGAGCGTCTAGGCAAATATTGTACCATTCGACCTATAAATAATAAGTAACAACAGCCCTTAAGATATAAGATCCGATCAAAAGGAATGATTTTAATCCAGTAAAATATACAAGGCTAAATCAGACATCATCAACAAAGGAAAAGAACTGAAAAAAGGGACATTGCATTATAGATCAATACAAAAAAGTGTCCACTTGTCTACAGTTAGTTACCACAAAGAATAAACCACCTGTACGTCCAATATTCCTCCTTCAAACATAAAAGTTGACTCCAAAATGCCAATTTCTTTCTATAAAAATATGTAGTCTAATTTCCTTGGATATGTTCGTTTGTCATTTGATTCAAATAATTAAAAAATAACTACTTTGAGCTAAACAATTTTGGAATTGTTTAACAAATGATGAAAAAAAGCTCATAAAGGAAAAGAAAAATACTAACCGTATCGGTGTCTTCGGCTATTGTCCAAGAAAACTTTGTCATCGGATGCTTTTCATACAAAGGTCTCCTAATCTTATCAAGAGCTGCAAATGATTTAGTTTTTAAAATACCATAACTTCGGAATACAATTTCAAAATCATGAACAGAAACTTTAAACATATCCAGAGATAAAATGGAAATGAGAACAGATTCAGATTCACTTTCATACCAAGAACACTCTCCGGAATGCTCACAGACTGAAGAATCCTTGTTTGCAAGTCCTTGTTCTGTTAAATAAGAAAATTGTATGCTTAGTTCTTTCACATAATTAAGGCACCGAAAGAAACAATAAGAGTCTAAAAAATTTCATGCGGGAGGCAAAAGCTGCAAATTTAGTAATATGCCATTAAATGACTGCAAATTATGAAACACATGACAAAGCACTCCAAAGAAAAATAAAAGTAACGTAAAAGGCAACAGTGATATTTAGAAGTACCTCTTTCAAAAAAGTTATTTCTGATTCAGACAATCCCCTCCTGAAAGGATTTCAAAATTAGCTAAAAGAAACTAAGGCAATATACAATAATTTGCAAAGAAAACAAAGGAACATCTACAACAATAAATTGCCAAAATTAAAGAACCAGAGAGTTTAGAAGTAGTAAATTGCCCAAACTATCACAAAATCAAACTGAACCATGAAACAAGCATTAAAAAGGATTGATGGTCATGCACAAATGGTGATTTATTATTGCCACAAAAATTACTGTAGGCTAGATCCAACCTAAGTTCTTCAATTGCCAAAGAAGAAAGATTATTACTACATGATTATGAGTTGCAACATATCAAAATGCTAGGGAAAAATCTACCAAGTTGGAATACGGCTTCGGGTGAATTTGCTAGCTCTTCTGATGGTCCAACTGCTGGTAAGGTTTGGTTCAAATTCCAAACATGAGATGACTCAATGGTTTTCGCAAACAGATTAAATGAGGAAAACAATTAAAGCTACAAAGATGCCAAATAACTTCAAGGTGTCATATAAACAAGAGAGCTCTAATATCAAAAGGTATGACAAGAAAACTCTCATACTAATTGGCATTGGAAAGAAAGAGAAAATAAGGGACATTATAGCAAAGACAAGATAGGAAAAGACAATAAGGATTTTTGTGCCCGTCATAAACACTGGCAATGGTGCCTTTGGTACTAAATAATTTTCAAAATTGTCTGTTAAGGGTATTTTAGGAATAAAACATTTTTCTTTCAATTCTCAACTGCTATATGATACAGCTTTCTATGTGCTTTATGTCAAAAACACCTGCCATGTGCTTTCCTTAAAAAGCATTTTGATACCCTACAACCTACTCCAAAACACACTCTAAAAGTCAAGTCAATCTCATATCCTTAAAAAATAGTCAATGAGGTAGCTGAGGGCTGTCAAATATGTCTTAGACACCAAAAATCATTATAAAGGTAGTTGCAAAGTGGGCATGATCTACTCGGCAGTAATATACAGTAATAAAAGTATTCAGTATTTTCTCTGGAATCCTGTAGATAATTGGTTGAAGTCTTCAGTGGATTCTGCCATAAAAATATTGGCTCCAGTGTGTTTGGAGTAAAATCAGTTCTATGGATAATTGGTTGAAGTGGGTATGATCTACTTCAGCAGTAATCTACAGTAATAGAGTATTTTCTCTGAAATCCATAGGTATTTGGGTCAAAAATCAATCCTAGTTTATTCGGCAGTGGGCTGCACCTATTTTCTTTATATTCCCCCTCCCACCCCTAAAACAATAAATAAATAAAAACTAATTGTAATTTGATTAAACAATAAAATGCAAGGAAAAAAACACATTTATGTGTTTAAGACACATAAAGTCTATTGCTCACAATTCCTATAGAAGCAACCAAGATGTCAGCAGGTTATGACCATATTTTTAGGCACAATCACTAGGATACAAGCTAGCAGTTTGCTGCAGACTGTGTTTTAAAGATGATATATAATTACGTCTTAATGTTCTCTGAATTAATGAAAAAATAAACATCATTTCGAGAGTACACACCGATAGCCATATTTAGCTCTTGTCTCATTCTTGGGATTTAAAATGAAAATGTTGTATGCATTTTCAAGCTGAAGATATTCCACAAGGCTAGTGAAAAGAACATCCATCATATCAACATCTACTTGCCAGAGAGCATCCGCGTCAACCCTGTCAGCAAAGAGATAGAAGTTACTTACACAATTGGCAAGAAATAAAATTCAGAAAAGCAAAGCCCTGCATAATAATGAAAGAACAGTATTCAGTGAAAAGAAACTTGATAATCACTAACATAATGTTTCATGCCCAGAGAAGCCATGTAATTAAAAAAGCTAATTTTGTTACCCAATGGTCAGCATATGTATTTATCCAGTCTCAATATAAATGAATATGTACCACAATCTAGGAAATAAAGATCAAAGCAGATTATAGGGAGGGCAACTATGAGAGCATTCTATTGATGAGTCTCTTTAAATGTGGAAACCATACAATAAGGATCCAGCTAAATCAAGAGGATTATAGAATTAATATCGTGAGGTGGATATATGGCAGCACATCATGCAAGTGAAAAAATGAAACTAAAATGACTAAACCAAGTTAATAATGGTTATAATAGCTGAGTGAGATTCTTCAAGTCAAAA